>JAMKCH010007882.1:0-29363 GCA_023653785.1 Ophioderma brevispina | reverse complement strand
TTACCTCTAATTTGGCTCCAGAAATGTGCTTTAAAAGAGCAACAAAAGGTGATTTTGATGTCTTATATTCAATATAAACATAGGCGTAATTTCATATTTGCCTCCTATACGAATTAAGAAATTTTCACATTTGTACTCAAAGAAACATTTCCTTAGTCTAATCTTTCAGATGGGGGAATTTTTGATGGAAAGCTTTACATCAGGGCAAATTAGTACTTTAGATTTTTTAGTGACACCTGATTTGTAAATCTCTTGTTGGCACCTTTAATATATTGCACTGTGTGAGTTCTGTAAGTGCTACGATGGTAACTTGGTGGAAAGGAGGGGGTGGAGTGGGGTGATGTGTGGTGACCTTATGTGACCTTGGTGACCTCATGTGACGCTTGGCCCCATTTTCAAAAACTGCGATGGCAGACGACACTTCACGGTCCGGAGACCGCAATTATTTTTTGTTTATATCTTGGATGAAATGGATTTTGAAGGCTTAAATTTCAGGACCACATGAGAAAAATAGGCCTTTCATCTGATATCAAAATTCGTACCACAAAGGTAATAATTCCACACATGCACCAAATACAAAGCACCCATGAAATAAAAGAAATCACTACAGGGATCAACATTTTTAAGAAGCAAGATTTTTTAATCCATAGTAGTTCTTTTCATTTCAGCATTCTAAACGAGGCAAGTTGGATCTGAATCACCCAGCCATTCAAAGAATTTATGCAAACAACCCATACAGCACAGCATCACGGCAACTACACACCGCCAGCACCACTCTAGCCAGCGATACCACAGTCGACATTACCCTCTCCGCGGGAGATGCAGCACTTGCTAGCTAATAGTGAACAATGGCGATCTGGCCGATCTGGAAGCCGCCCCTACACACCTCAGACCTCCCATTCTGACGGTGACATCTCCGAGCTTCTCAGCAGCTGTTTCCACACCGGATTCAGAGAAGCTTAGTCTGAGTGACAGTCCAAGGATTTGTCTTCACTGCCTGGTCCTAAGTACCAAAACCCTGGACAGGTATGGAAATTGACCAGATTACAGATAATTCCAGAATGCATTTTTATGTCTCACCTGGTGACTGACAACACACCAACTCAGTACGTGTGCGTATCAACTGCGGAAACCCGAACAGTGCACAGCATTTTGCCCATGCAAGTGGTTTCTTTTATTTTTAGAACAATTTTAAGCAGTGGCGACACAATTTTGAAAACTGATAATCAGAAAAAATTAGAAAAATCCATTGCGGGAACCTTGCCGTATAGGCCTACAAAGGTCATGAATGATGAATCAAAATGAACACAAGAGCTCCATGTTGAAATTGACGGCAAAAGGTGGAATTTTATTGTTGTAATGTTGCCGCCTTCCTGATGATTTATCACCATCTTGAACTTGAGATGGCATGTATGCAGCGTACTTGCATTGTGTGATGTCATCAGGTCACATAGTGCATTCCAGGGGACCGTCAATCTTATCAATTGGAAGCAGTAAACTGCCGTGTAAAGTCTTGGTACGATCTGTCATTTTGTTGTTCACAGGTACAATCCGTCATTTCAGTGTTGTATGTATGCATGAGAGTAAGGCCACTATTCGGTAGAAAATAAAGTTAAGAAAAGTGATCGCAAGAAAGCGTAACTTTGAAAATATTGGAAGGGAAAAAAGGCTGGGGTTAAAGGGGAAAATAAGATATGACCAATCAGTGCCCATATTGTTTATGTTCTCTTATCCGTATGTTTATTATATTTTAGAAATTGCCAAGTGTGTTTGATTTAGTCAAACCCGTGCATGTTTTAGTATACTATTATCTGTTTATTTTGTATATCCTGACTGTCTTTCATTAGTATCCATATCCATGGCTCTACCTTCATGAAGGGATATCACAAAACTGTGCTCCCTACTGTTAGACATGGATGTTGTTTATTCCATATGTTGAATGATTGGCTTGCATGGTTTAGTGGATATATAATAGGACTTACCAATCCGAATTAGCGGTCGAGTCTTCTGGACCATTTCTTTGTTCAATTAAACACATTATTTGATTTTATGGGCCACCAGCCATAGCTGTAAGGATTTTCATTGTCGTACCATCTTCATGTATGTATATTTCTTGTCAACCAAAAAAAAGGTAAACCATAAAAGTAAACCTTCCCTTTTCTGAACAGAACATAATGACTAATTTTCACGGAACTTGGTCTTCTTAGCGTGTCCACAAGTAATTAGTAATGGCTTGTGGTGGTGTCAGGATTTATTCAACTGGGTAAGCTGATCTGGGGCCATGTGTATCCATGATACGGACACTCCTAACATGTGCGTAGTGGTGGACACATCAGGGTAGTATGAAATGTACCCGAGACCAGGGATAAAATGTAAGCCAAATTCTTTCTCTTCCTTTATTTCATAGAATACATTTGGAGTTGGACCTCCATTACCGACTTCCAAACCAGCCATTCCGCAGGCATTATCAGAAGATGGGTCCAGGTTTCATGTTAAGAAGAGGATTATTGTTGGCAATGTTTCCAAGTAAGTCGGCATCTGTTTTCACATCATCACACTAAGTCAGTACCCTTCTTTTTTAAGTAAGACTTAACAGAACCAGCCAGAACAGTGATGAAATTCTATAAGCATAACTGGTCTTGTTTGGGTGTTCCCTACTCCTTCGATACAATCGGATATGTAAAGGACAGTATGGGATATGGAATCAGTCACTGATCCCATTTCCTTGCAAAACTAGTTCCATTTTGAAAACTTCTTTCATGTTATGAGTCATTCTGTAAGAATTTTTTGTCGGTAATAATGACTTATACATCCAGGCCCATTTCTATCTTCCAACCTTGATTCTGTTCTGGTCACTTAAGAATACCAATCTTGGTAGGTTCATACGTTCATACTTCTCATTAGATTCAGCTGATGTTAGCCTTTCAAACATTTTTTTTTACGCAACACATATGTTTATGGATAAAGCTTGCAAAGTCAAATGTTCAAAAGGCTAGTGTTGGCAGGACTCTTTTTGATGATGTATGCACCCTCAATCAGAGTCCCCATTCATTAATGTCTACTTGGAAAGGTTTGAAACATTATTGTTACTTGTTGGCAATGAAGTTCTGCAACACTATTTTGATACTTAACAGAAATATTTTGAAGATCTGTTTGATTTTATCATTGTGCGAATCTGGATATGCATATTTGTATTTTCTTTCATAAGTATCCTTGTTCCCATGCAGAATTAAGATTGTGTCATTACTCCTTTAGATTCTGATTAGATAATCCTACTGTAAATTGTGTGTATTTCAATTTCAGATACATCCCTCCGAAAATCGTGAAGACAGTGATCCATCTACACATAAGTGGATGGTATATGTACGAGGCCCTCATGATGAGCCACGCATTGATCACTTTGTAAAGAAGATCTGGTTCTTTCTGCATCCGAGCTACAGACCAAATGATTTGGGTGGAGTCAGTAAGTGCCATGTCGTCAGGTAATACTATAAGGATTCATAAAATCAGGTGCTTCAATGAAAGGAGACTGTTGATTTCAACACTGCATTCTGTCTTGTACAAAAAGATTGTAACCCTTACCAAGTTTAATTATAAAATTTCCTTTGAAATAGATTCACATTGTTCAATATGACGGTCCATAGCCCGATCGCTGAAAAATATTTCCCCAAAACCTCACAGATTTTACGGAAAGTGGTCAAAATTCTGGTGGTTAAAAGATTTTTGGTTGGATGTTTACGACAAAAATTATCCCATTTTGGTTGACCAATATTAAATGGGCATTTTGTGATCCACAGCCTCATCCTCCGCCACAACCCTAAATTTTATATCACCTGAACCGTTGGCCTAAGTAAGTATAGCATGTGTTCCTTGCGTGCAAATTTTATCTACTCTGGAAGAAATTCGTAATTTTGTATTTTCTGTAAATTGACATAATTACAACAGTGGCTTTGGGGCAGCATGATACAAACATTTTTGCTCATAACCAAAGCCGACTCAACAACATCACTAAATTTTTGAAATCAATTTACTTGGGGATCTCTAGTGAACCTAAACAAAAATGAGGTGCGAGGGTCACAAAAGGCACCTTTTATACATGTACTCCTATGGGCTTTCAAAATCAATGTTTTTTAGCTCTCTCATCAAAACAGATTGAAATATCAGCACAAAACTTTACAGATGGTGTTTGGGTGTCAAGGTCATGCAATCAAGATGAAAATTTTAATTAAATCAGGTCATCCCCCTTTAAAATAGATTCTTCTTTATTTTTAAATGAAAAAATACATGCTAAGTTTGCAACTGCCTGAAATTGTTAAGATTAAGCCATGTCAGATCAAATAATATGATGCAGATGGAGAAGTTTTTAATACATTACTATTTGAGAAGGCGATGTTTTGCATTTTATTGCAAAATTTATTTAGCTTTACAGGAAGTTTGAGATCAAGTGTTTGTATAAAAAATTATTGAAATTGTAACAACACACTTTATTTAAAAGGCTATTCAAATAGTCTGCATGCCATATTTACCGAGGTATGGTTTTTCCCTTCCAAGTAACTTAATTAAAAAATCAATATTTTATTGATTGCTAAATTCTACTTAAGCTTTCTTCTTTGGACACAGATAATTGGTCCCAAAGGTTTTTGCAGCAATCTTTCAACTGGAATTATTACATGTGTCAAGTTGTGCTTTGTTTGTGTATGCACTTTAGTTTTCATCAATTTCTTTTTGAAATGGTTGCTAACTACCCAGCAATAAACTTGGATTAATCTTTAATTAAGGGGATATATTATATTAAGCACATTCTGCCATCCAATTTCAGGTTCTGCTGAGTATGTATTTTATAATTTTAATATATTTTAAAACTTCAATGAAACACCCTGTAGGCAATTTCTACTGTACTTGACCAAGTCCTTTTCATGATTTGTATTTGATCGTTAGGGAACCCCCTTTCATCTGACTGTAGGGATGGGGAGATTCCCCACAGAGTCAGCGCATTTTGTTGATCCACGCAACAAGAAAGTTGACATCATTCACCATCTGAAGGGAAGGCAAAACTATCAGTGCCTGACTATATGTGGTATCTGTTTACAAGGTTGGTTTGTAAGCCAATTAGTGACCGCAGTCTGTGTAGTATCGAGTACAATACTCGCACTCATACTTGTACTCGGGCATAAGTACTCCTACTCATGTTTGTTTATTCGTAATTTCAAATTTTGCTGTACTCGTACAGCCACGACCAAATACTTATATCATACTCATATTTGGGTCAAGTACTTTTACTCACAAGTAACTTTTTACTCATACTCGTATTCATGAAAAGTACTCATACTACAAGTTTGGGACGGGTCCTTAACGGAACCTGCATCCAGTCTAGAATTTTGTCAATCTTAGATGAAACACACCTTTATTTATATATTTTTAGATCCTATCTTGGGACTAAGTAGGAGTAGTGATAGTAGTAGTAAATCCAAGTTTTAAATCCGGTTTTGTCCCAGCTAAACGGGTGGCCAAATTCACCTCACACTCGTGGCAACCGCCCTTACTTCCTCCTTCCCGATCCACTTCACCATATTCAATGCATCCTCCATCCTCAAACCAACCCTCCTACTCTCCTCCTTCACTTGCTTCTTCCAAGTCTTTTCTTGACGTCCTCTCCTCAAACCTCCCACCTCTGCTCAAAAGCCCTTCTTAAAAAACACGCACTCATCCTTCCACAGACCGTGCCCATACCAATGTACCCATTCGCCAAACGTCCATGCGCGGCCTCCATCCGCACATATGCATCTAGTCCTCAGTCCTCATCCCATCCATCAACTCCACACCACACAACCGCCTCACCATTGCTCTCTCCGTCCTCCCCAGAACCCCCACCCCACCCTCGCCCCAACACCCTGCCCTCACTCTCATACGCATCATCACTGATCGCACACAGCTCTCTCACACCATACATAACCTTTCATCTTCAAAAGGATATCTTTTCCCTTGCAACACTCCCGCACATTCCCTAAACTTCACCCACCCACACCTCACTCGCGCTGTCACACTCATAACTTAGGTTACAGAAATGTCTTAAAAGAGAAATGGTGATTTTGATTTGCTTATAGTTCAATATAAAACATGGCTGAATTTCGTATTTGCTCCTATACAAAATTAGAAATTTCCCCCAATTTTTGTACCAACGAAACATTTCTCTCAGCTTAATCCTTTCAGATGGGGATATTTTTGATGAAAACCTTTACATCAGGGCAAAACCAGTACTTGGGAAGTTTTTAGGGACACCTTAATATGTGAAATCTCTCGTTGCACCTTTAAGTAGATCCTATCTAGAATAAAATATTCAGTATTTGTCTTCATCAAATATACAAAACTTTTTATCACAGAGCTGAAATAACACAGTGTGAAGTTGGCAATGAACAATAAGGAACTGAAAACTATTTTCACTTTACTTCCATCTTTATGCAATACATATGTCTTTAATTATCCCCCCATAAATTTCCCAAAGCACATTGACAGTCACAGTTGTTGGCAATGAGTCTGTTATAATGGTTGCTAAAAAAAGGGCCCTTTATCGGATTATAACATCAACATAATATAACATCGGCAGTTTTCCTTCCTACTTTTACCTCTAATGTCTAATCATTGTCTGTGAAGCATCTAAGCTGTTAACAACCAATGCACAAAATCTTGACCTAATCCCTTTGGTCCAGTGTTCTGAAAAGGAGTCTAACTTTAGACCTGGGTTTAAACCAGGGTTAGTCCAACATGAGTGGACCTTTTTTCCTTCCAACATACTCTAAAATACTGTAACGGGTGAGAAAATTCCTTAAGCGCATCCATGAGGAATTTTTTGTCACCTTTACATTACTTTCACAGTATTTTGAAAGAAGAAAGGGTCATCTCATGTAGGACTAACCCAGGTCTACAGTTAGTCTCAGAATACCCTCTTTAAAGATTTTATTTACTGTGAAAAATCAGTGCTTACTATTCACCTATGTGAAGAATTACTGGTGCTTAATTGATGGTTATTGAAATCATATTCTAAGCTCCCTAACAGTCTAACCTACTAAAACCTATTAAAAAATATTTTATTTTGTTTCTCTTGTAGCTGGACAGGACATACACTGGATTGCAAACACTGGGGGCAGAAACGGTGAGTGTCAGAGTAATAGGCGCATGTTAATGTATATGGTGTGTTTTTTGTGAATATATTTTGACCATATTCCAAAACACACAAAAGGGGATTCCTCAATAAAGTTGGGAACTTATCTACTTTGGTGGCTATAATGGTTACAGGCAAATACTTTATTTTGAGAGCACTTCATCATTGTCTTCATCATTGTCTTCATCATTCTTAGTGCTTTTGTTTGATATTTTGGCATATTTTTGTTTTAAATTTCAAAAAAATGATCTAAAGAAAATTTATTTGAAACTATTTTCATTTGTAGAAAAATATATGAAAGATATATATATACTTGATGACACTTTGGGATGGTCTGTTGGATGAAGTCAAACAATCGTACGTTTTGGTATTGTGTGATCAGGCTGTTTCTATGCAATGAAAATTTCTGGAAAAAAGTAAGAATACTTACCAGCAATTTCTTACACAAATTTCATTTTGTTTGTGACACATACAGATTGTTGATGTTGAGTTGGACCGGTACCTCTTTGATGAAGCTGGCCAGCCTGTGTCCCGACCTTCAACCCCTACAGTAACAAGTGTCAAATACAAGGAAGGTTGTAAACCAGAGCCTTCGTCTCCAGGTGCTAATGTTGTTATGCCAACCACACCCAGCCCAATAGTAGATGGCAGGGCAAGAACACCCTCTACACCATTGGAGCCTTCACCAGCACCAAGTCCATCATTGCAAGGCAGTCGTAAGGGCACGCCTACTCCTGATATAATGCTTCCCCCAAGCACTAAAACGCAGGCAATAGGAGCCACAATTGGTACTGTGACCATCAAAGAACAGGGTGGCTCTTTCAGCGGTGTTATTGGGGCAGGAGGCATACTCGCCAAAACACAGATAAAACCATTTTCCAGTGGACAAATTGCTGTCCAACAGCAGCAAGGAGGGCGGTTTGTTAGGGTCATGCCCCCTCTGGGACCAATCACAAGCCAGGCTAAGACGACAGCTGGTTTTGTTTCTCAAGGTGGTTCCATGACCATCGCTAAGTCGCCACCGTCAGTTGTTACACAACCATCAGATGCAGTTGTGCCTCCGTCTAAGTTATCGTCTACTGAAGGAGACAAGACAATTCCAGTAGCTTCTCCTAATACAGGTAGCCCACCAATTAGCACTACATCCCCAACAGCCACGGCTGTTAATGTCGCAGAAGCAGCTGCCTCCACTTCTCCAGGGAAAGGAGCTCTTGCAGTTCGCATACAAGAAGGAAAGTTAGTTGCAGACGTTTCTCCGACAGCACAGCTTGCAGGCAGCACCATGAAATCATCACAGTTAACAGTAGCTGGAGGTATACCTGGTGCAGCAGTAAATCTGCCAACAGTGTCTCAGATTATAACTCCTACAGGTCAAATTCAGAGTGTAGCAAAAGTCACTCCACCACAAGGATTATCATCAACTTTACAGATGGCGGCTGCTGTCAGCCCTCCGGGCAAGCTGCCCATTCCAGTCACGGCACCAAGTCAACCTAAACCAGGATCTGCAGGTGGAATCAAAGTTATTCCAACACGCACCACACCTATGAGTTCACCGACTCATGGACCACCATCATCTTTCCCTCTCATTCCCAATCCTCCACCTGGGACACAATATTACATCACCGCAAAATCAACTGACCCTAATCTCCAAGGAAAGGTAATACTTATACCACAGCAAGTATTTGCACTAAGCTTCTGGGCAAAGTGTTCTTGTTGGAAGCAAGGGAGGAAGGCCTGGTGCAAGTCAAATCCAAGGAAAAGGAGGAGCAGCCTCTGAAGCCAACTCCAGCCACCAAAAGTTCATTTCTATCTCCTAGCAATGTTCTTATCCTTCCACAAGGTTCTATTGTACCACCTCTCCCTCCTGGCAGTATTGTACAAATCCAGCAAGTTCCTTCACCAAGCAGATCTTCACAACCTCAACCCAAACCAGACTTGTCCATTCCACAAAAATCTGTCAGTGCACCTGCTTTGGGTGGAGCCAAAACTCAAGCTCCAAGAGTGGCAGGAATACCATCTGGTGGTATCATACAAATTCAAAGAACCACTGGACCTTCCATGGCTAAAGTTCTTCCATCACAACTTGGAAGTAGCTCATCTCCTGCATCGTCTAGTGGTATATCCATCCTTCCTGAGAAAGGTACACTGGCAAAGACACCATCTGGAGGTGTGGTGTTTGTTCAAAGAAGCCCATCTACAGGAAAACTCAATGCCCAGCCAGTGACAGGCATTTCAGTAGCGGGCCAGTCAGGTATTCCACAAAAAGTAGCTTTGGCAGCACAGTTAGCTGGTTCAGGGACATTAAAACCAGGAAGTACTGTTAGTATTATTCAAGGACCTGGTAAACCCATGACATCAGGACAGACTGTTGTACTGCAATCACCTACAAATCTACCAAAACTCCAACAAGTGAAGACACTTCAGCAAGCTGCCCCAAGAGCAAGTCAGCCTATAATTTTGGGTCAGAATTCAGGAGCAGGTCAAGTTCAATCTCAAGGACAAACCCAAGCAATTGTATCACCTCAAGGTAAAGTCCAGCTTGTAAATGTTTTGCCAGAAAAAGGCTCGGAAAAGCTTGCAACACCACCTGATCTTCCAATTGCAGGTCAAACACCAATGCTCTGTCACACGAGGTTACTGTCTCAACTTCTAACGGTCAAAATTCATCTCCAGAAGAAGAAGAGAATCAAGTTCAAGGTGAGCAAGATGTAAAGACAGAAGCGATGGAGGTAGATCCAAATGTAACCGATGTTCCCAAACCAGACGATGCAGAAACTGATAAAATGAACATCGACCAGAAACCCATTATCCAAGCAGAATCATCAGTACTAGAAAAACCTGTTGAGGCAAAGATAGAAGTGGAAGAAGAATCGGTGCCACCTGCCACAGAAGGCAGTGTAACCACTGTTGCTGATACGGTGCCTCAAACAACTGCAGTTGTAACAAGCCATGGTCTAGTGCAGGTGCAAGCACCTGTTAACCTGCCAGTTACCAAAACTCAAATACAGACTATACCAGGACAATCCTCAGTGACTACACCACTACCAACCACAACAACAGCACCACTTGTTGTGACTACCTCCCCAACTGAAACCATCAAAATCAAGCAAGAAGTTATCTCTCCTAAAAAGGTCACTTGTAGTTCACTGACAGGGGCCAGTACATCTGGTACGTCATTAGCCTCAATTGCATCCAGAACCATACTGATATCAAGCACACCCACAACACTTTTGTCACCTAGTGCTCCCACCACTTTAATAGCACCGAGTGCACCCGCCACATTAATAGCACCCAATGTATCTGCAACAATATTAGGACCTAGCATAACCAATACACTGCTAAGACCTGTAGCATCCAATACCCTAGCAGGACCTAGCACATCAGCTACAATATTGGGATCAAATCCTAGTACAATCTTAAAACCAGGCATATCCAGTACAATTCTGGGATCAGCTATACCCAGTACTCTGATTGCGCCAGGCACAGTTGGTCAGCAGACAATAATTGTGACGTCAGCCCTACCGCAGGTTATTGGTTTTCCTACTGACAAGGTGAAGCAGTTGGAGGATCCATTGCTGATTGAGCTGAGGAGGAGGAGCAGGGAAGGGCCAGTGAGTGTGTATGGATTGGAGACAATGGAGCAGCTCATGACTGCTGTGGTAGAGAAGATTCCATTGGTGCACAGCAACAGGGGTGAGTTGACTTGCTCTATAAGGGTGAACCCCCTGGGCACTACCACCTGTGATACAGTCTGTCTGATTGGCTCATTACAGGACACAATATGAGATAGCCCTCTGAGTAACCAATCAAAAGAGTGCTTCTATATCTCTGGGTAATCCATACCACTATTCTTACAGTATCTCTGATTTGCTCAATACATGATATTACCTTCTAAGTGACCAATCAAAAGAGTGCTTAGATGCTGGTAGTGCCCAGGGTTAACATTACAGTGTGAGGCTGGTATTCTCAAACAGAGTCCAACCTTAAAGGCTGACTCAGAGATTTCGAAATATAATATTTTTGTGTAGAAATTAAAAGTAGACAACTAGAAATAAAGATAGTGACCGAAAATGCTTAATTCCAAAGTTAGAGATGAATTGCGTGTTTCGTTTTCATACAGTAAACATTTATGCATAGTATAGCAGTGCCATAGGATACTGTGTATAACAAAATTTCCGGATCCAGAATTTTTCTAACAAACTTGAAACCCATGAAGGACTTCGATTTGAGCTTAGTTATTTCACACAGTGATTATTATATGTGATGCGATCTGGGAAAACCCGCCACATGGTGAAAAATTTATATTTTGAGTTTTGACTATCATTGCAAAGTTTGAAATATAAAGTTTCCATAACTTTTTACTTTTTTCTTCTATGATACACATATCAAAAGTTATGCCTTATATAATCTGACAAAAAATAAAGTACAACATAACAGATTTTAAGATATTTTCTTTATTTTTTCAAAATTGTCCTGCGCGACATGCGACGGGTTTTCCCAGATCACATCACATATGGACAAGCATTATGTATTGCAAAAAACATGATTTGTTTGAAAATTGAGTGCGTCCTCATCGGGAAATCTCTGAGTCAGCCTTTAAACCCAAGTTTAAAACATGCATGGTTAGGCCGTCATGGATTGACCTTTTTTTTCTTGCAATATACTTTGAAAGTGTGATGTAATAGATGAGAACATACTTCATGGATGAACCATTCTGACCCCTTGATGCAGTGGCGGTGCCAGGGGCATTGAGGGAAATCTCCCCTCCCCATTTTTTTGATTGATGAATTTTTGGCAAAAATCACTGTGATTTGGGGCCCAAATTGGTTAAAAATCTACACATTTTGGGTTGTTTTTCCCCCAAAATTTTATTTTCTCCCCATGACCCATTAATTTCCACAGGCTTATATTAGGAACAGAACTATTAAAAGACTTGAATTTTAATGGATTTAAATTTTGAACTTATTGGCTGGTATTCTGAAAGGGAGACTAACTTTAGTCCTGGGTTTAAACCAGGGTTAGTCCTACAAGAGGGGACCTTTTTTTCTTACAGCATACTCTAAAAGTGTGCTGTAATGGGCGAGAAAATTCCTCATGGATGGGCTGGAACAGCCCATCCATGAGGAATTTTCTCACCCGTTACATTTAACTTTCACAGTATCTTGAAAGGAAAAAGGTCCCCTCTTGTAGGACTAACCCTGGTTTAAACCCATGTCTAAAGTTAGTCTCCCTTTCAGAATTCCACCATAAATCCTAGATATGAATTTGAAGTCCTTTCAAAGTTTTATCCAAATATAAGTTCTTTGAAATTTAGAGAATGAACATTAAGGCAGAGACTTATGCAAATTGATACTTTTACACATAAGATTGAGATGAAGTACACAAAAACTTCAATGAAATCATGTGTGAATATTTCCTTAATCAGGGCAGGGTACAATAAGAGACTTATAGCCTGTTCAGTGTATGGTAACAAAGCACATTATATAAACATACTTGTTTAGGGTAGCAAAGTTATATCAAATACTTGTTTAGGGCGCAGTTTTAAACAGTCACACAAATTATTTAGAGTAGTCAAATTATAAACCAAAATACTTCTTTAGGGTAGCAAAATCAACCACAATACTTGTTTAGGGTAGCAAATTCAACCAAAATACTTATCATGTTTTTTAATGAGAACTCGATGTCGCATAGTTTTTATCATGTAACATGGTTTTTAATTTGTTGCCAATTCACGGGCCTTTATAAGCATCCAACAAATCCAATTCATGGGCCTTTATAAGAATCTGACAAATACCTGTTTAGAGTTAGAAAATAGATCAGGGGTAGATAGGTTTGTATTACATACTTTGAGTGTGATTTTATACAAGTGAAAACACAGAAGATGCTTATAGCTAGGCTACATTTTTGGGTCCCTGGAATTATATCTTGGTTTGATGTTTGTATTTTAAAGAAGCTGATCAAGGAAGGCGCTTAATGTAAGCTTTTGGTTATCCAAAGCTACATAAAAATCCAAAACTCAACTCAATATGAATCAGAAACAAGACTAAGGCTGACTCAGAGATTTCCTGAGGAGGCTGCCCTCATTTTTAAAAGAAATCATGTTTTTGGCATACATACATAATGCGTGTCCATACATTAACCACTGTAAATCGAAGTCCTTCCTGTAGAAAATCACAACTTATAAAATTCTGGAATTTTTGTTAAACACAGTATATCCTATGTCAATGTTATACTATTCATATATGTTTACTGCATCAAAATGAAAAATTCAATTCACCTCAAACTTTGGAATTGAGCATTTTAGGTGATTATTTTTAGTTCTAGTCCACTACTTTTAATTATTACACAAAAAGTTATATTTTGAAATCTCTGCGTCAGCCTTTAATTATATGAAAATTGATGAATGTCTTGAAATCGATTTAAAAATAAAGATTATGATAATATTGCCGGACATAATTAATAACCTGCTCTATTGTGCCGTAGTATGCAGTCAAGTATGCATAAAGTTAACATGAGTACCGGTAATTTATTTATAAACAACTGCCGCCACATGCAGAGCGCAATCAACACTCCAATGGGCATAGTTTTATCTCTTCCCATAACGTGCTCTGGTATTGGCTATCGTGGTACTATGATCTCTCTGCTGCTTTGCGTCATCTGATACAAACTTCCTGTCCATCCAATTGCGCAATCCACTCCGTACGGCATGAGCTGGGAAACCGCTGCTAAAAGGAATCATAATGATGCGACATAAGTTGTCATCACATCATCCATTGGTAGACTTGCATGTGTAGCTAAGGAAGTTGTGATATATTATCAAGCAAGCCTGTATGTACCAAAAAATCTGTAGTTACACATTTGGGCAGCAAGCCTTCTGTGACGCCAAACTTAGTTAATTAAATTACATTTTGACCTTGACCGAATTGAAGTTTTTTGAGCTTGCTTTTTTTACCACTGTGTATATGTCTAACTGCATTTTCCTTATGTACATGGGCCTTGCATTAAACCGTGTAATGTTTGCATGCCTACTGATTTGCTGGGTAATTCCACACAGTATAATAAACTAGTCGTATTACATTGAAAATTAAGGAGTCTGAAGATATGTGATTATCCCATGCCTCCCATGGCGCGTGTATTCCAAGGTGGATATCATGCTCGTTTTGTAAGGCCTCCCAAAACGTACCTAAGCGCGTATTTCACTGGCAAGAAAAAGCACCCTTTAAGCACGTATTTCGTTGCTTGCTACCCCTAAACAAGTACTTGAGCTTGATTTTGCTACCCTTAACAAGTGCTTTAGGTTTAATTTTAAAACCCTAATAGTTAATTTGCAGGACAGTTTAAAAATACACCCTTAACAAGTATTTTGACATAATTTTGCTACCCTGAACGAGTATGTTTATAAAATGTGCTTTTAACCACTTTACAGGCTATATATAGTCTAGCAGATTTCATGGGTTCCCATGCACCCGCCTTAAAACTAAATTCTAATGATTTTTAGAATCTCTAGGACATCTACTTACAGAGTTTTGATGTTACCAAAATAAAATATTGTCCCACGGGGTGCGTTTGGTGGTCATCTTGAATCTAAAGAGATCAGTCATATAAAAAGTGGTCAGATTTAGTTGAAAGGTATCCCAAATGATTTGTCTCATCATAAGGAATCAGAAAATATCTAATTTGGCGATTTGTGATGTTTAGTTACCGAGATATGGGTGAAAATGTGATAAAGGTCATTGAACTTTTGTTTGGTCATTGTACAGGGGGCCAAATTTTCATGTGACAACCAGTGCAAAAATTATATTGGAAGAAATGTACTGTGGGAAGAACACTATACCTCTCTTGTCTGAAATATTCAAAGAGATGAATTAACCCACCCATTGGTATCTCTTTGTAGTTCAAAGTGACCACCCGTACATGGCCACTTCACTGGAACACTACTACTCCTGGAATATAGGCAAGAGACGATCAGCTGAATGGCAGAGAGCATTGGCCATCAAAGATGTAGCCAGGAATGCGGCCAAGAGATCCAAGAAACTGAAGGATGCAGAGCTGTGGAGCACCAAAAAGATAATGTGGTGGTGTAGGCGACATGGGTACACGCCTCCTGATAGAGGTTTGTTTGTGATAAAAGTGTCTTTTAGGTCGTCCGATGCAATCGGAAAGACCTTATGTCAGCAGGGTTCGTGTGCGTGTCTATGTGGCTGTCTGTGTGTGTCAACATTTAGTATACACCTTCTGGTTGACACTTTTTCAACTTACTGTAACATTTTAGTGCAGTGATGGATCAAGTTCATACTTGGTATGCTTATACATTAAGACAAGGGGTCTTATGTGGGGTAACAGATTAGAAGGTCAAAGGTCCATTTAGGGATTTTATTGCTCTAGTATACCTTCAGGTTGACACTTGTTCAATGTACTGTAGCTTTTAAGTGCATGGATCAAGTTCATATGTGGTATGCTTATATATTGAGACAAGGGGTCTTATGTGGGGTAACATAGGAGGTCAAAGTTCATTCAGGGGTCACTTAGGGTCATTGTATTTCTCTCTTATTCTATGACCACATATTTGGACGACCTATTTGGGACCGCTGTCCCTATTTTTAACAATTTAAAACGTTTCATTTCTGTTTGGGTTAATGGGTTAGGCATATAATGTTGAAATGAAATTATTGCTATATTTCACAAAGATTGAAGTTAGTTTTCATTTCCCTAAAAGTATTAATATTTGTTATAGTATTGCTTACACATTTATTAGAATGAAAACCACTCCAAAAAGTCAATTTTTGGTTTTAGAGGGGTAACAGTAATCAGTTTTTTATACACAGCCAGATTCTTACTCTTAGTGTAACCTAACCATCTCTTCAAGCGAAGATTCTCCTGAACAAATTCACGAGAATGCAAGTAGATTCTCACACACCTTGTACAAATTAAAGGGAGAAGAATCTAAGATTCTTGTAAATCTTGATCAAGATAATCTAAACCGATTCTCACACCTTTCCACAAATTTCTGACCCTGCTATTTTAGTTATTTTATGACTACTCGTACTAGTCGTAGCTCTACTCCAAAGAACACTTACTGATTTATTGTTAATGCAGAACCTACAGCTGTGGATTTGTGAAGTACACATCCCAGTGGGCAATCGACGTTGGAACGTCGAAAAGACGTCGAGAGTTTTAGAAATTTACACACTATTTATGTCGAAAATGCAAATCGATTTGACGTCGTTCTTAAAACGTTGATTCAATTTGCATTTTCGACGTAAATTTATAAAAACCGTCGACCTGTTTTTGACGTTCCAACGTCGTTTCGACGTCGCTCTAAATGACTATGCCCGCTGGGATGCTATGGGGTGTGCTATAGATGAGGTGACATCAATGTTTACAAACACAAGTTAGCACCTGATCTCCTGACATGTTAGAGGGGCGAAGAATATGCCCATACAGTTATAGCATTCAATAGCCTTATCACCTGATTGGGCGCGAATTTTAAAAGCACAAGCCCTACAGATGCTCACGTATAGTGCCGGGCAGTGCTTGTTCGTTGCCCGGCGTTGACGTCACATGTCAACTCATCTATAGAGTATACTCTAAACTTGCCTGCCGGGTGAATGAACATTATGTAAGCCCACAAATAGTAGAGTATCTCTGCAGGGTACGCTCCTACCATTTGCGTAGTTAGACACTTAAAGGAGAACTGTACTAAAATAATTCGATACACTATTACACTATAAAAAAATTTATTGAACAAATATCGAGTGGTTTCAAGGAAAAACATGGAATATACTAACCATAAAAATGAATTAAACATTTTGTCTGACCATGCGCTATTTGAATTTGTGCTTAGTGTATATGGGATAATTATTACGGGTTATGGATACGGACGACATAGTAGCGTCATACACCTTCCCATGTGACCTTTTATAATGTGCATTTCTGTGGCATGTATGACGCAACGTGCCAAGGCTATCGCATTACACGTTATACAATAGCGCAAATTTTTTTTAAATAGCACATGGTCAGACTAGTGGTTTTAATTCATTGTTATGGTTATTGTAATTCTGTTTGTAGATGAAACCACTCAATATGTGGTCAATAATTATTTTCTAGAGTAAATGTATTAATATTATTGGCTGTACGGGTTCTCCTTAAGGTGCCAACCAAATTACATTGTTTTCATTTTTCGATCATTTTCAAGGTAGTAATAGTGACATTTGAGTTGAGCATCACCAAAAACCTCAGGAGGTGTGAGTTTCCTCTTTCAGCTGATTTCCGTTTTTCCCAATGAAATAGATAGTGCCAATTCAGCTTTTTCAGCCTATCTTGGTATTTACCCACTTGTGCCAGTATTTTTCCCTCGTTTGGTTGGATGTGGCCTCTCACAACTGAAACCCTGTAACATTGTGTGACCAAAACTAAAAATGTTCGATAATGCATCTATAGAATCCACAAAAAGTCCCCCACTGAGTTAAGAAGCTTATTTTATGAAATGCCCGAGGCAATCTAAACATACTTTTAGGTACCCATAACTTTTGCTTAGGTTTGTGAATGAAGGTTAGGTTGTTTCCACTATCAATTTCATAAATTTGAAATCTTAAAAATGTGTACTTTTCAATTACGAAGGCCTCATGAAAATTCTGAAAAAGGGTAGGCTGGAGAGAGTCTTTTTTTAACATTTTTATTTTCGGTGTGGTGTGATTTTACGCTTGTATTTTCATTAACATATTGACAACGGCTTTCATTTACAGTGAGATGTAGGCTAAGTTAATGCAACATTTTGCAGGCATTCACCTATTTCCTTTAGTACTTTATACTTTTGTGCCTTAACCTAACCCAGCCCAGACACATTGAGGTGCAACGAAAACGTGGTACCGGTCGGAAAATGTTTCTCATTGCATCTCGGCCGTCAACAACTATTTTTTGTCGCGCAAATGACTCTCATTGCACCTCATTGCACCTGGGACGTCTTCCCGGAAAATGACGCGATGTTCCTTGTTGCATCTGGGACGTCTTTCCGGAAAATGACGCGATGTTCCTTGTTGCATCTGGGATGTCTTTCCGGAAAATGACTCGATGCTTCTCGTTGCATCTGGGACGTCATTCCGGGAAAATGTGGCGATGCTTTTCATTGCATTTCGGACGGTTTGCCCGCAGAAGGCGCAATGCTTCTCACTGCATCTCGCACGTGAGCTTCGCGTTGCATCTGGAACGTTTTTCCGGAAATTGACGCGAGTTTTCTCGTTGCATCTGGGACGTCTTCCGGAAAAGGACGCGATATTTCTCATTGCATCTCGGCGTTAAGACTGTACGCTACTTATTCCTGTGCCGGAAAAGTCCGCGAGCAATGAAGAACACCAAAATTTGTTTCTAATGCATCTGGGACGATGTTCGGGAAAACCACCCGGTACGGGTTAGGTTAATAAGTGATGTATTTCCACATTTTTTTTGGAAAAGGTGGTGTAAATTAAGAAGATTAGTGACTTTATAAAAGGGGGATGGATCGATTTTGTAAGCCCCCAAAAAAATTGCAGTTCACAGATAAAAGGGACGTTTTTTGTTTCGATAAAAACTGTGAAAGGAGGCATTCCATTTTAGCTTATGAGTACCCGAAAGTTCAACAAGTGACGGGACTGGGCATGGGAGTACCTTTTCAAGGTACTCTTCGTATGGGGTACGTGGTTAAGGTATGCGTGTTTGTACTAAGTGGATGATTACCCCTACTTTTGTGGCTAGTAATGCAGTACTCATTGGGATAGTGTGGGTACTATGTGGCTACTCCAGTAGGCACTTGAGAGGTACTCTGTTAAGAATCTTGCCTGTGATTAAACAACTCATTCAGGCTTAATCCCTAGAATGCTAAGTGAATATTTTCCCCTTGTTTTCTAACAGGAGGTGCGTGTGAGGAAGCCAAAGCAATGGTGTGATGTTGTGTGGTGAGGTTGACTGCATGAGGGAGATGAGGAAGAGGCTGCACTCCATAACTGTACGCCTCACTGGCTTATATCAGGTAAATACGGTTAGATCTGCTGAGATATATGGCCTTGGTACAGGGTCCATGTCACATAGGCATAGCGGGCGACGCTGAAAAAGACTATTTAACAAAAAAGCGGCAATAGGCCCACAACATCAAAATTTTGTGTTTTATATCGAAAATATAGGTTGAAGTTATTGGAAGTGAAATCTGCAATAGTTTGCTCATGTAGAACAACAGATATAGGCTAATTGCATACAATATGCATTTTTTTTTACGAAATTGGTATGCACGTGATTTGCAGAAAATGCTAAACCTTATCAATTAAAGAGCTACCGATTTCGTTTCTTTTTAATATCTAGCCATAAATCTACCAAACTAAAATAGTAAGAAACTGACATAATTCTTTGATATAAGTATGTAAAAGGTCGAATTTTTAATTTTCAGATTTTACATATTTTTATTTTTAGATGCCTATTGTTACTTATAATTTTTTACAACATTATATTGTAATTTCTCTTGATAATATGTATCCTCTAACATTTTCTAGAACGGTGAGCATTTTTAAGTGTTTTGGTTGTTGAATTTCGGCCGAAAAGCTTCTTTCTCGGAGTGCATGAAACCCAAAATCTGCATTTTTACGATTTGCGAGGCGTAACAAACCACGCATTGGGTTCCTTTATTGATTGGTCCGTCAGTGTTGATAATGAACAATTGAGGTGTTAGGCTGGGAAGCAAAATCAATATCGCCAAACTTGTGTGATTCAGGTTTATGTTCTGGTAGGGGGAAGGGAAGAGGAAGCCGACAAACGCGAAAAGACGTTTTTTAAATGAATTGTTTTTTTTTTTTTGGTTTTGTTCAAAAACCAAACTGGTTTGTTCGCTAAAAATTTATCATTTTGCAGCGGAGATACGAGGAGAGAACGAATAAGATTCAAAGCTGGACCTTTGGGGAGCGGCGCTAGAAGCGTCCGAACCTCCCACATATCCCAAAAGTTATAAAAGTCTAAACCATTTGTGTTTGCAATAGTTATGAGCAAGGAAAATACGATTTCAATGAGATTTTGGTACAAATTAGGCCGTTGTTTATTGACAAAAGTCCACTTTGGCCATCATCACACCAAACCACCGCACCAAAAGATTCACATTTTGCAAAAAAAAAAAAGAAATCACTCTTGCTCATATCCATCCCCTGAAAAAATCGGGGCTACACCGATTCTAATGTTTCGAGTAGTGTTAGGACACAATGTACGTGCATTGTTGACAGCCTCGTGACGGCCCAAGCATGAGCACAAACCTCTTATTGCTCCGCAAATAAATCATCAACATTGGTTTTAAAATCATTTATACTACTGGATTGATTTTTTGTGATGTTTTTCATTTAGTCATCAGGAATTATGCTGATGTAATTTGCAGCTATTTAATTGTATATTTTTGACAAAAATTTGGATTTGTGGATATTTTCTTACTGCCTCCAATGATGTTTGCGCTTTAACTCGTTTACAGTGCGTGACCAGTGCCGTTGACATTGTGATTTTCATGCATCCTGGTTATTTGAACCACTCAAAATGGAAGCTTAGAACTTGCTTCATGGAGATTTAAGTATTAATTCATGATATAGCATTGGAAGTTCATCATTTCCAGGGCTTTCCAAAATATACCAGTGATCACTTTGAGAATTCTTGCTGGAAAAACTGCCAAAGCAAAATTCCAAACAGTATCTGTCAACCATGAGTGTTTATATCTCACTTGTGAACTGAACAGCCTGTATGGGAACCATAAGTATTAGGGTCCCCCAGAAAAGGATTTAGGATACAGAACATTTGTTTAAACGGCTGATGGGTTACTTGAGAGCCTAACCATAACCTGCTATGTGAACACATGTACAGTCTCCATCCAAGGAAAAAGTACGACTCCATGGGCTTGACTGAAACCATATACAAAGAACATGGTGATAAACTTCAGGAATTCACTCAGGCTAGAACGCCAGAGGCTCTCAAATTGTCTCCTCTTTGATTGATTTCACAGACAGCTGAGTTTCTCACATCTACACCAAGACCTTCTGACAAATTTACTCGGCTTTCCAGTGATTCCAAGTGAATGTGATACACATTTTTTTTGACACTATACCCATAAGATATTCAGGCTGCTTCACACAAATGATTACACAACCAATTCATGGGAGTACCTTTGGAGCGACTATTAAGTAGCCGCGGTAGAAGTAAGTACCCACCCGCATGGGTACCACAGCGCCGGCCGCAAAAGGGGGGAAATCCCTCCCTAGGTACACACGCAGTAGCTTAACCACTAGTCCCACCATGCGAGGAGTACCTGCATGGTACTCCCATGCAAAGAGTTTGAGCTTTGTGTGATTATTTGTTAAGTTATCCATTATTTAACATTGTGGTCACATATGTTATATGTTTTACAGAGAAAATTCATTTTAGGGGTTTTTTTTGGTGATGCTCAACTCAAATATAGATGTTACTAAGCTTGAATGCTCAGAAAGTCGTTAACAACATGAATGTTGGGCGCCCATCTATGTCCAATGTGTGCATACTAGGTAGTGGGTAGGGGAGTACCTGTGACGTGAAGGTACTCCCGTGGAGTAGATGCAAGGTACCAACTACTGGTGGCTTCCATGGGCACCTGTCGGTCACCTAGCAGGCAACTCCAGAGTACACTATAGGATGGGTACTGCTAAGTAGTAAACATCGCTGTATACATCCAGTTGTGTTGGTAACTTCACAAGTACTTAGTGTAGGTACTGCATCAATAGTGAATCAAGGGGGTACCCTTTGGGAGTAGAGCTAAGAGTACCCATGGAGCAATGGAGTAGCCTAAGTTCGGGTACACGTGAGTGGAAATTGCTGTGTACCCAGTGAAACCTCATCATCAGTACAGACAGATATAGCTTTAGCATCTTCCCAATCTCTTTGAAGGGCGAACCCACAAGAAAACAGAGTTACACATCCGCACAGCTGATTTTCCCCCTTCCCCTGACAGCCATATTGCTTCATAAAAAAAAAACCACCATATCCTCGCCACCCAAATACTCTTACCCTGTCATTGATGTTGCACAATTCCAACTAGGAATTTCCGACAGTATTCTTGAGTTGAGGAACTTACACTGAGGATGACCATAAACCAGTGATGAACAACCCTTTATAGCCCTGTGAAAGCAGATAAGACTTTACCTGCCCCCAAGGAATCCCAACCCACACTCAAGCCATCAACCAGTGTATAAGCTTGAACCACAACACCTGTCCGGAGACAGGGTAAGCCTGCAACCAAAATCTTAAAAACTGTGTTGATCATTGGTGACGCTATACCAAAATACTTGATTGTGACATAAAATGTCAAAACATAACCGAGTTGTGAATCGCTCCATCCCTGGCATAATCTTGACTTATGTTATGGACGAATTGCCGCCATTGCCACCAGTCATTATTCAAGAGGAGGAAGCATCATGTGTAATAATCCACTTTGAACAATCATATTCACGATCATACACACTCATGGTGTATGAAAAGTTTGAACACTTGTACCACTATTTGGAGCCTAGCCCATGGAATACAAATTGTGATCCAGCCTTGACCCACAAAACAAACCAGGAACATACAGTTAGCTCGACCCCCAAAAACCACTTAACGACGTAGACAATAAAATGGACGCGTCCATTGTTTAAACAGACGTCAGAAATAGCTGAATGGACGCCGGAATGGACGTGCAAGAAATAGCCGAATGGACGCCGGAAAGGACGTCAGAAATAGCCGAATAGACGCCGGAATGGAGACGTCAGAAACATAGCCGAATGGACGTATGAAACTGACGTGAGACGAATATTGTCGGTTGATTTGGGGTGAAATCATAAAATTTCGTCATCCAAACTTCTGTTCAAATTTCATTTTAGTAATTTTTGTAACATTCAGATTAATAATTTTCTTATCAAAGACCTCTATAACGGACCGGCGTCCATTGCACAACAGACGCACTTCCATTCTTAAAACGGACGTCAGACCGCGTCCATTTGCACGAGCGGACGTGCGTCCATTCTTAAAACGGACGTGGGTGCCTTAGTCTCTCTTTGCAGCCGTTTTATTTTTTAAGTGACCGGGTTGTTGAGACAATGTAGTAGGCCTCTACGTGTGATGTTGTATATACGTAAACCTTTTCTTCCGTATTTTTGATGATGTTCAAGTGCCGATCACAATGAATAGGAATGTTTTGGTGTGGGTTTGTTGATAAGTTATTTAAATCATAGTTTATTATAAACCATCAGTCGTTCGGTGTAATTTCTGTGACCGTTTTTTTTTCCACCGCATTTTTTCATTTGTACCAATTTGTTCGACTGACCTGATTAAATCCAGCACTAATCAAATGCTAATAGTACTTAAAATCATGCGGGGATTTTTAAAATAAACTTTTTATTTTTTTTATTTTTTTTTAATACTCTTGGCCTAAGAGTCAAACGCCTTCTCGAAATCAGAAATAACATTACGAGTTTGTAAATACATACAACGTCACCCAAGCAAAAATTTTTTTCAATTATTCTTTCAAACTCTTTTTTAACATTTTCAACATCATTATTAGGTCGATTGACTCCGATCTTCGGCCAAAATATTTCTTATTGTCGATATAAAATTAGGCGGCTCTTTCATACGATTGCGCGCAAATAAGGAATGCATTTAGTACTGGTGTCGTATAATTTCTAAGGCTGCAGTGTGTTTTTATAAACTCTTCCAACCGTTATTATTTCAACTATTTGTGTTTTATAAGCTCGTTATGAGAACAGAAAGCCAGTAAATAACATCATCACGGTTTGTAAAAAATAAATGGAGAATTGTCTTGCATTGTCATGATTTTTTTTATAATTAATCCTTTGAACCCAGGCAGTTGATCTTGTACATAAACTATATCCGCATCTATTTAAAATTTTTTTGTCAAGTTATACAAGGTGCGTTAATTGGTGAATATATCCGGTATGATATACAACTGTGAAAGATCCCATTCTATATCAATTTAACATGGGGTGTTCCTCCACACCAGGTGTCATCGTGATTACCAACTGAATAAAAAGGAAATTCGTTCTTGATGTGGTTAAGCACATGCAAACAGTACAGAATTGAATTTGGTGCGTGTAATTTCCTAAGTGGGTGTTGGTGTGTGTGTGTGTGTGTGTGTGTGGTGAGAGAGAGAGAGAGTTGTGTGGTGTGAGAGAGTGTGTGTGGTGTGTGTGTTGTATGTTATGTGTGCTGTGCATGCGCGCGATTGTGTGTATATATAGTGGTGTTTGCCGACTGGTGAAATTTCACCAGCCTTTCTATCAAAGGCGGATTTCGAGATTTCCTGAAGAAGGGAAGCGGCCCAAATATTGTCTTAAAACAAATCACGTTTTTTTTTTGCATGTCATAAGGCCTGTCCGGATACTAAAAAAATCAATGTTAAAGCGCAGCTCAAATCAATGTCGTTCATATCCAAAATCACAACTTTGTAATGAAATCCGGATATCCCTTTGTAATTTCAGTATTTTAGGTATGTCACAGATATTCGCTGAACGTTTGAAAAGGAATTACGGTCGTTTGAAAAAACTGATTATTAAAGTAAAGTTCCTTCTTGACGGATTACGCACATGCAACAGTACAAAATGAATTGGCGGTGTAATTTCTAAAGTGCAGTGTTGTTTGCGTCTGTGTGGTGTGCGTGAGGGTGCTAGGGTATGTGTAACGTGTCACGTGTGTGTGTGTGCGACTGTGAACGTTTCAGCCTTTTCTGTATCCAGTTAGTATTGGGGTGACTTCCCCTCCCTCAGGTGTTACCATTATTCCTAACTAATCTTTGACGTAAGGTCATAGGCACTGGAACGTTTGAAAAAGTATTAAGGTCGTTCTGAAACCTGATATTTCGGCCTCTACTAAAGTTAAGTTCGTTCTTGATGTGTTTACGCACAAACATTACAAAATTGCACCTGGTGCGGGTAGTTTAATTTCTAAACACTAGTATCAAGGGTGAGGAGGATTTTGTCAATTCCACGTGGACCAAAATGAACGACGCCCCGAAAACTACCACATGTTTGATGTGTTAAACTTGGTCCTAGCAACATGGGAATTCATTTGATGAAGAAAAGAAATGTTTTAACCGTATATATTATGTATATATGTATTTGTGTGTGTGTGCGTGTGAAGTGTGTGTGTGTCGGAAGTGTGTGTGTGTATGTGAGTGTGTGTGCACGTGTGTTTGCCGACAAGTTTTCAGCCTTTATCTATATACTCACGTTTGAAAAGTGTTAGAACGATTGATGGCTATTTCGGCTTATTTATGAAAATTAAGTACACATTCAGATTAAAATACGCAAGTATGCGCATTGATTACATTAAAAGTGAGAAAAGGTAAACATTCCCCATTATAGACCTATATCGGAAAATAAAACTTGTTATTTCTGAGATATTGTACAATGGCTGCGGGGAAAGATGCATTTTACCACCGTCACATGTACTCTTCACAAATTTTAGGAACAGAGGTGTCGTTAGCTTTAGGAGAGAGACCGCCACGACCCCATCACCACCCCTGCTTTCTCCGCGTGTGTATTGGCAGATGCAGCTATATAATTAAAGTGGGTAATATGGACACCCGGGACATGTATGGACCCCTTAACTTTAAATAACTCGGGATGGTATGAGTGACCCTTCTATGGGGTACTTGAAGAACTCATTCAACCACTGTACTTGGTTATTAATGGAGGTATTGTCCTGAGAAATATTAATTTAAAATTTTCAACATGATTTTCTTATTGAGTATTATTAATCTTTCCCGTAGATGACCACGCACGGTGGTGTTGAAAAAAATATGTCATTGCCCCATTTTAGAATACATTCCTATTTTCTCTTGAGGCCTCGGTCTGGAGGTTACCATGGCAAATGTAGTATGACTATTAAAACCGTATCAATACATGTATCAAATTCCTTCTCACATCTAAGTAAAACTTGGGGATAATATGGACACCCTATTTCCCCATGTAGAAACTTTGTGGGACGGGCAATAAGGACCATATGGGGTCCATATTTACCCCGCCTCTATTGCCAATAACAGGTGGTCCATAATGCCGACGCATGGGCAATATGGACCCTTCTGCCAAAAGTGGAAAGCCTATATCTTTTATTTTGTTAGAGATTGAAATATTTTTGGTCTGTCCTACCAGGAACCAGACCTCGATGATATGAGAACTTTATTAAAGAATAACATAAAATTCTCTGAAAATTACATCTTGCTTATGGGGGTCCTATTACCCCACTTTACCTACCCTCATTTCAAGTCAAAAGATATTTTGTTTTAATAGTAAACTTTTAACATACTACTAAAATCAAGAACAGGATTTGCAAACCCTTACATAAATAATGTTAATTGTTATAAATTAAATGCATAAATAGGTGGTTGTGACCCCGTATAAATGGATAACAGAGAATTTCATACACAACTCTGATGATCTCTGGTTTCATTTGTGCAACCTAAAGCCCTACTCCGGAGTCCATATTTCTGACAAATTACTTGGATTTCACAAAAACACACTGTCGTAAGGCTTAATTCATTTAAACATTTACTGGGCCAATGGTAGAACAGAGGGATACTTACATTTCCCTCTGAATATGGAACCAGTATAACGAACAAACAAAAAACACAAACGTCTAAAAGCAATATTCAAAATTAAGTTTTTGACAACAAAATTTTAAGTCCGTCCTGATATGCAAAATGCACCATTTTCCCTTTATATTGTCAATTCTTGCGGATTTACCCGAAAAAGGCTGAAAACAACCATGCAAACAGTTTCGACTTAAACTAGGGCCTTATTCACTTGGGTGCTATATTATGCCGTTAATTTGGTGTAAAATTGTTTTAGTGCTCGAAAAAATTCCCCACCCCAAGATTTTTTGTAGGAAGGGATTGCGTCAATGTCCTTCTAAAAGGTAGGCCCAATTAATGCCATTGAAATTACCCTTCCGATAACTGTATTGTTTAAAGTGACAGGCAGGAGATTTTTTTAGATCCAAATTTCTCTCAATTTTCACTGCTCGGTCCGTAGACAGCCTACCGAGAACGTTTCGAAGGTTTCTTGACAAACAATACAAAAGAAACAACGCAACCTTGTTTTAAACTTGCCAGCTATCGTAGTCATCCCTATAGGAAACCCTGCTTTGACTTTCTGTCGTGCAATACTAAAGTAACGGGAAATTATCATCTTATTACCATAAAAGACGGCGTATTCGGCTAATTCATCACTTCAGGTGTGATCTATACATTGGTAAGAATTCCACATATTCAAAAAAACCGGTGTTCGACCAAAATTGGGGGCTCTCTTTCTGGAAATCTTCCTCATGTCTCGTTTAAGGTGTCCATGGCATGATCTCAATATCCCCTCCCCCACCGGCCCCCCCCCAGATTTTACCAGAAGTTGTCAAATTGTCTGAAGAAAGCTACCATTTTTCTCATTACTAAAAGGTATTTTGGTTTCACGCGAAAAAAAAATCCCCATTAAATTACAAAGTATTCTATGATTTACATAATCAACGTTTTCAGCTCTCATATCAAAAACGGATTATAATATTGCCAGGATTTTTTTGTTTTCAGATGAGGCAGTTGGGCTAAATATCCATTCAATTCAAATAAACACTTATAAACTACGTGTCACCTCCCCTTTCAGGCAAAGTGGATTGATATGGATTTGGAAATCCGACGGTGATCACTTTCTCTCTTAAAATCAAGAGTGAAGTTCACTTTTACAGAGATCACTCCAAAAAGAGTGAAATTTCAAACACTTTGAAGATTTTGGGGGTAAAATTTACTCTTGGTAATTTAAAAAATAATAAAATTTAATCATTTTGTAAATTATCAAGAGAAATTGGTAGCCAAAAATGTTCTCTGAAGATTGTGAAATTCAAAAGCGATCAATTTTTTTCTTAAAAGTCGACAATTTGGTAATCGGGCTCCACTTTCGCGGCAATCAAATCCGTGGTCTAAAAGGTCTACACCTTAAAAAAAATTAAATCACTTTCGACAAGATCCGCCCCCCCCAAAAAAGGATCCTCGATACATCGTGAGATTATACTACCTCAAACCAATATGAGCTTAGGCTGAGAAGAAAGGTTCGTCTCAGTTTCCCGCTCGCATAGGCGTAAAAATCACATTTTTAGTGCATTTATTTTTTTTAAGATTTTCAAGATATTTTTAACTATTTTTTTAAAAATTAGTCAAGATAAGAAAAATGGCCACGAAGTATACGAAAAATAAAAAGTCGTCTAAAAATGCAATAAAAAGAATTTCCACGTAGCGCACAGCTTTTTGACTAAAAACAACAACACATAGCGCTTATAGACCAGAAAAAGAAGCATGTTTCCGCTTCCTACAGGCCAAAAACCCTAAGCGCTATGTGTTTTTTAGTCAGAAAAAATAACCGCCACGCGGAAATTCCTTTTTTATTCCATTTTTAGACCTTTATTTTGCGGCCGAAAAGAAAAAAGAAAGGTTTTCTTTTTTTACTCTGCAAAATAGCTGCCATACACATAGCTCAAATATAATTATGAACGAACCAAAGAACTCGCGTATGATAATTCCATTCTGTGTAAAATTATGTATGATTCAAAAGTCGGTCCTGGAATAATCATAATAATGATAATCAGTGAGATTTATGGAGCGCTTTTACAATGTAGGTAAAGCGCTATATAGAAGATATAATTTGGAACAAATTTTCCAAATCTTGCGACTCCTAATTCGCTCCCAAAATTGAAGGCCTATAATGTGTTTTCTGCAGCTGTCTTTTAAAAGTAAAGACCTTTAAAGTAAATCTTCTTGGAGAAAGAAAAGTTCATCATTATCCATCAACCAACAATACTAATTACCGTTGTATTGGTCTCCTTTGTGCAAACACAGCTATTGATTTCTTTTCGTTCATTTTCTTCTTCTTCATTGTTTTAATTAACTTGTAGAAAGGGCGAGCCGGGTTTGCCTTGTTTTGTCTGGATCCGTACAAAAATTATAGCAATCTAGATTGGTTTAACAACCTACTGGTCGAAAAATCATAAAACTCATAGAATTTCTAACACGGTCTTGCTATATAGTATATAAGACAAACAAAGGAGGTATCAAAATACCGCGATACCTCCTTTATAATCTCTAAATTTCTTAGACTAAAATGGAGGAAAAATTTATATTTCAATGCTTTTTGATTTCAATTTTTAATCTAAA
>JAMKCH010007881.1:0-29911 GCA_023653785.1 Ophioderma brevispina | reverse complement strand
TACTTATTTAAATATAACACATGTATACATTCACTAAAATATCAGTACTAAAAAAAAGCAAACACAAACATTCAAAAACATTCTGCACAAAATATTAAAATAATATCAAAAAGTTAGGGAACAAAACCAAAATACACTATAGTGAGGATTTTAAAATATTTGCTCTGATGTTTATTAAAGTTGTAAGAAATTTGGAAATTTCGTGTTTAAGCTCGAGATGTTCCACAATAAAAACACCATGTACATTGGGCTATATCAGTCCATCTCACCGATCTCTACCTTTGATTCGGAATGCGAACTGAGAACATTTGAATGGTGGACTGACTATATCACGATACAGCCTAAAACCCATCGATCTCCTAAGATATTTAGCGTGCGCAGTTTTGGAAAAACACTTAACGTGCGCTGCGCACTTCCAATAATTCCGGAAAAGGACGCACATAATATGTTCTGCGCAGTAGTGAAGTCCCTAAGTGCGCTGCGCATTTAGTACAATTACCAAGAGTACACCTGCGCACTTTCTCCATGTTTTTGTGCGCAGACCGTGTAAATAGGGGGTCTCACCTACTGCCATTCGCCCAACGCATCATTTTCACCACTTTACGTGTTCAAAGCATCAATGCCAGGTACAACTTTTTATAAGAGACCAGGTACATCCCAGGTTCAGGCCTAACTAAACTACGTTCTTGCCACAGACTTCCACTAGTATTTATGTCATAAACTATAAAATTCTTTAAAATAGTCTTTTGAACACCTGGACTATTTACTTATAAAACAAAATGGCGCGACAAAATACAATTCTGACTAAAAGTCGAGTAAAAAACGTGTACTTCCCTTGTACAATAGAGACAAAAACTCTGGAATTTTTACCATTTTAATTACAAACCAAATAATTCTTTGCCTTTGACCAAATTAAAATTTCTTCAAAATGGACAAATCCAAAAAAGATGGCGCAGTCCCTTTGAAGGCAACGGTGTGCGATTACGGTTAGGGTTAGTGTATTTGTTACCAAAACTTGGGCGTTGGGTGATGAGGTACAATAAACACGACACATAACAGAAACAATTAAAATCGTTTTGTCCGATTCAAATGGCGACCAAAACGCGCACCCAATTCCCCCGCCAAAAAATGAAAAAACCACTTCCCGAAGGACTTTTCCCTAAAATTTGGCTCATAATAGGAGAGAATAATAATTTAAAAGTTACTCAGTACGATTAAGGGCAAAAAAATTTTGAACAGCGCCACCGAAAATGCATAAAATTATGCTAATTAGCATAAGTAAACGCGCAAGCGATTTTTTTTTACACACCGAAATATGAGTAAACTAATATTAGGTAATTACAGTTGTTAATGGAAAAGTGTGACGTTTTGGCATTGGTCAAAGAGAGATGCACGCCGTTGTCTAAATATCCCCCATTGCCATCAAATTACCGGTTGCTTCGTGAGTATGTCTGTGTTTTTAAAGGATACATTTCCGTTCCAGCACCTTTCTTGTAGTATTTATGTTCACTAGATTTCCTGAGGAAAACTTATTCACCAAAATTGAGTGATCCATCTGCGGTTTTGTGGGAATGAGCACTTTGCTCTTGTTTTCACGGTCCCATAGGCCATTGTGCTGTAATTTTTGTTCGTTTAACGGGGGACGGGGGAACTTCTATTCAAAGGTGGATATGATCGGAGAAAGAAAAACGTGTAAAAGGGTCCTTTTTTCAACAGGCGATGAACGCGCGTCGCGTAGACATTGATTAGGGCTGTTCAAAAACAGCAAATATGGGAAACGGTATGTTTTTTTCATTACCCTGAATGTGAGTATGTGTTTAGAGTATTATATCTTGAAGCACAGATCAGATCTAAAAAACTATGTAAATCGGAAGTAAAGCAAAACAAGAAAATAAAGGGTTATAACGACCCAATGCATTGCTTACTTGTTTAGGTTTAGCCAAAACCAGACACAAATACTACGTTAGCGTAGCAAAACAGACCCAAATTCTTGTTTTTAGGGGTTATGTGTTTTAGTCGGGGGAGGAAAGTACCTGTTTAGGGTGCATTTGTAAGTCCATGTTTTCACGCATCATATCCACATTTGAATACAAGCCCCACACCACCCCCCCCCCCCGACCAGTTTAAGGACCGTTAAAATACACAATTGGGAATTTCTTGAAGGTATGACCTAATTGCACGTAGGTAACGTGGATTTACTAGGGCTAACGGTTCCAGATGATATAAACTCAATTTTTGTACTAAGCCATGTCTATCATGGAAAGTTTGATTGTTTTTGGCAGTTGTCGCAGAGAAGAGAAGATGCACCAGCCGTTGTCTAAATCCATTCCCCATTCGCCAACGCATCATTTTCACAACTTTACGTGTGCAAAGCATCCAATGACCAGACTACAACCTTTAATAGACAGGTACATCCCCAGCAGATCCCAGTAGTCCACTCAATCTAAAGGTTTAGGACATGTAATCTTAACCCTTTGGGAACTGGCCAGTTTTGTATACGTTTGTAACACATAATTCAGTAGCTTTAGAGGTGGCCTTCCAAATGTTTGCAGGTGATCTGGAAAGCCATCTAAAACACCAACAATGCCTATAGGCTTGTTTCGACTCATTTCTATACATTTTCCATGCTAATTCTGAATGTGCCCAGAAAAATGAAGACTTTTTACATTTTTTAAGCCAAAATTGACATGTAGTAATTTTGATCGGCGACTTTAGTCGCCGTTAGTTCTCAAAGGATTAACCTGAGATTAGGGAGGGCGCGCTGATGATTCTGAAAATATTCACTTGGATTTTGCACGGCAATGTGTCGTATACGAATGCGCGGGTGTGCGTGTTTTCTTTCTTTTTTTCCCATTTGCTTGATTTATTTCGCTTGTGTAAGTGTGCGTTGTTGCTCTGTGTGTTTGTGCGTGGTTTTTACAGAAATTAATCCATATATTTCCTACTATCTTACTGACATAACAGGTCGTCTATTGGACACGACCCGATAATCATCTGGTGTGAATTTAGAACCCGTGGGCACTCCTGTTTGGAGCCTGGAAGCGTTCAAAATAGCCTTTACTGTGTGTTGGTATAGGAAATACATACTTTTAGATAGCTTTTTCTCAAGAAAATTGTTTGACCAAAAACAATGAATTTCAATTTTGACTTGAAAAATCATATCAGAAGGTACGATTTAGAACTTATATATAAAAAAACAACGTAAGGCTTTATTTTTGTTATGGTGTTCTGAGACCTTTTGTGGAACCTTGAAATTGGCTAAATTTATTAAATTTACAAACTGTGTCCTGGGTCTACTGAAAAATTGGTCCGATGAACAGCGCCTTCATGCCGCACATGCAAGCCAACTCAGATGATTTTCGTTAACCCTTTGGGAACTGGCCAGTTTGGTATACGTTATTATTCTTTTAAAGCGGCATGGCACATTTTCACAAAATATGATAATTTCTTCCATTTGCTCTCAAATGATAGTAGGCCATGGAGAACAAGATATATTTTACATCCTAAAAACTAACAATACCCCATAAATTAGATAGGACATTGATATGAGGATAAAGACATCCAGGTAATTTGTAGCCAACATTTTAAGTTTCCATAAACTTTAATCAACAACTATGTATATTACATGAATATTTTGACTCGTACTCAATTATATTAAAAACAAAAAGGTATAGACCGATCAAACAGGTTACATACCATGGGAGGAAGAACATGATACGGCCGGGCGTTGTTCTTGTGTTAAACGCGTTTTCATCGTCTGCTGAAATTAACATCGCCGGGCGACGTTATAAATTATAAAATCGTTCTGTTGCCCAAAGGAAGCTGATTGGTCTTAATCCTTTAGGGTGAGGGCTTTTGGATATTATAAAAGCCTTACAACCATGCAAAAATATCGATTTTGAAAAATCTTGAAGGCGTCACTATTTTTCAAATGTCCCAGGGGTCTCTTTAAATGGTTCCATGAAAGATTCTTATTGATATGATTATGATGGTGTTGGTGGCGATGATAATAACAGTGACGGTGATATTGTTTCAAGAAATAATATTCTTTTGTCATTATTATAGGAACAACAAAAAAATAGAGCAATATTGATTAAACTCTCAACTTCAGTATGAAAAGAATTATACGCTCTTGGTTGTTACCCCTCTGTGATTGACAAGACTGCCTTATCATTTATCAAATTGCTCCAAGTACGGGTCAAATAATGATATTCAAGACTCGTAAAGGCGTGTAATACTTAATTATTTAAGACTAGTTCGTTTTAAAGGCACGTCCGTTACTCTTGGTGATTGACAGAGACTTATCATTTTGATAAGTGGAACATCCGGGTTGGTTTCTCTGTACACATGTCAATTGCTCAAGTCCGGTCATCCTGGTCATATTAATGATATTATTAAACTCGCGTTAAAGGCCGTGGAATAATAATTATTCAAGACTCGTTAAAGGCATGTCCGTTACTCTTGGTGATTGACAGAGACTTATAATTTTGTAAGTGACATCCGGGTTGGTTTCTTGGTACAACATGTCAATTGTTCAGTGAGGTAATCCGGGTCATAATAATGATTATTCAAGATTCGTTAAAGGCATGTAATAATAATATTTACGGCTCGTTAAAGGGCATCCTCGTCCGTTACTCTTGGTGATTGACAGAGACTTTGTCTTATCATTTTGTAAGTGACATCCGGGTTGGTTTCTTGTAACATTGTCCAATTGTTCAAGATGAGGGTAAATCAGGGGTCATAATAATGATTATTCAAGAATTCGTTAAACGGCATGTAATAATAAGTATTCAAGACTCGTTAAAGGCATGTCGTTACTCCTGGTGATTGGACAAGACCTGCCTTATTACATTGTGTAAGTGACTCGTGGTTGGTTTCTGACAACATGTCAATTGCTCAAAGTCGGGTATCGGTCTATAATGATTATCAAGACTCGTTAAAGGCATGTAATATTCAATTTTTTTCAGTTCAAGTTCAATTTCAATTTATTAGGCAAATATACAAAAAAACTACATAATGAAAACATATATATACATGTGCTAAGGCCTACCGATAGACAACCCCGAAGGGCTTATTTACGTCGGGTTAGCCTTTTAACGAAATATAAAAATATGTACAAGAAAAGTTTGATCAATCATAATGCAACAAAAGTACAATATATATGCATCGGATAGGGCAAAAATGGCACTACATCCCCCGCACCCGCACGCATAACGAGCTATAATTATCAATAGGAAAAGTGCACGACGTCTAATATGGCGGGGAGCGAGTGGTATAATGCAACCATGCCCGAGTAAAGAAACATGTACAATTAATTTAGAACATAAACTTTGAGGGCGATGCACATAAAAAAATAAATACAGAATGTGATATTGTGGTAGAGTAGTACTGATTAACAAAAAAAAAAAAAACATAAAAGCAACAGAACCGACAAAAAGTGGAAAAACGAAAGAAGGTGATAAGAATCTGATACCAATGATTTGCTCAACGCTGGAATGCACTGGGATATGAGAGTAAAAGAAAAAGAAAAGAGAGGAAAAGGATGATGAGGGTTGGAATAGAGAAGAGGCGGACGAAGTGGAGGGGTGAAAAGTGACGATTTATTAAGCAGGAAGGAAGAGATATATTTATAAAGGTCAATGAGGTATTGTTTCAGATGTGATTTGTGAAAAAGTTTTTTATGATTCAATTGATGTTTGATTGAATTTGGAAGTTCCTTCAAGTTTTTAGACCGTGGTACTGGAATATAGTGTTTTTCCTGGTAGTTTTGGTAGAGGAAGGAGATGAAATGGACCAGCTGTCTAGTATTATAATTATGAATTTGTTATTTGTCATGAAATAATTAGTAAAGTTTTTTAAAGGCAAGTATTATGATTAAAGTCATGCATAACGAGTAGAGTGCGTTTGTAGTTGTTAATGTCAGGTATTTTAGGGTATTGAGTGAAATAAAATAAGGGGAGTGTGTGAGCCTTGTAGGGTGGAGTTTGTGATGGTACGAATGGCCCATTTTTGAGAGTAGTATAAGTTGATTGAGTATGGCATGATAGTTAGATGCCAGATAATGTTACAATAAGTAAAATGAGAAGCACAAGAGTGTCGTATAGGGTCTTAAGAATACAGGGTGGGAGGTGGTGCTTTGCTCTTGAGATGGTACCAATAGCATGAGAGGCCTTTGTGATTACATTGTTGATGTGTTCGCACCCCCCCCCCTTCCACGTTAGTTGATCGTCATAATAACGCCAAGACATTTGGTGGGTACTATGTACTTGTGAGATAGGCTGATTGTCGATGATATACCTATTTTTATGGTTGGTATGGTGAAGTTGAAAATAGCATATAGTTGGTTTTTGAAATATTTAAGAGACAATTTATTTGATAAACCAATCAGTAAATTTTGTTAAGCCAGTATTGTTTTAGCGAAAAGTGATGAGTATAAGTTGGGATTGAGAGAAGATATTTGTCATCTCGGCAAAAAGAATAAGTTTGAGTGAGTTGGAAACAGAGGCAAATGCATTCATATAATGATGAAAAGCAAACGGCCCAATATTGAGCCTGTGGAAACTCCGACGGGAATTTCGCCTTTGGCGAATTTCTAGAGTGGGCGCGTAACACAGATGCGTACGCGTTGTGATGGGGAATATGAACCAATCCAAGGCTAACACGTTACACCGTAGTTTTAAGCTTGTGTTGTGGAGGAGAATATCATGGTCAAATGGTATCGAAGCCTTGAGGGTCCAGCAAAAATTCCCAATGGGTAGTTGCTTATTTTTTTGGGCTGGGGTGAGCGTAGTGGTCAATTAAAGAAGAGTACATATATGTAGAGCGTTGGCCTAAAGCATTATGTGCGTCTGAGAGGAATATTGTGTTGATTCAGGAAAGGTTTAAAAGAGGCGATGCTACATGATTTTTTCAAGAACTTTGAGAAGAATGGTTGAGGACAGGATAGGCCTAAGTTTGTAATGTCATGAGTCTGTACTTTTTTCTAAACTGGAATAACTTTAGCAGATTTTAGATCATGGGGAACGTCGCCGTGCTAAGAGATTGGTTTTTGAATAGGTACAAAAGGGAGTTGACAATGTGATCAAAATGTTTTATTACAATACCGGACGATATCATCAAGCCCAGCACTTTTGCCTGGTTTAACAGGTTACGGAGTTTGTATAAGTCATCAACCGAAACTGGGGGAGAAAGAAAAAATGGAAGTTTTGGGCTGTTATGGATTTAGATGGTGATGAATGGCTTTTTTTTTTAGCTGGAGGGATCTTTGCAGCCAGATTTTTACCAAGGTTGTAAAGTAATCATTAATAAAAGTGCGGTGGTGATTGTGGGGTGGTGGGTGTGGTGATATCAAAAGGGTCAGTAACGTTGTTTTTGTTGTAGGTAAAGGTGTTGGGAGATTGTTTACCCTTATGTTTTTCACTATTTTTGAGTATTAAGAAAATTTCCAAGTTTGATTCAAGTAGTTTAAGTTATTTAATTTTAAACTGTTCGGAGTAGGTAGTGTCTTCTTTGCTAACGTATCGGGTGTGTGAGCTTATTTGTATTGTTGTATTTGTGTTTAGCTACATCAGTTTTTTTTCTTAAGAGATAAGCCTTATAGAGCTTAGGTTATGCTTGATCGATCTAGCAATACCGTTCGTCAGCCAGGGTTGTTTACAGCTGTTGTTCTACAGTTTTCTTATGAATCGGAAAGGACTCATCATAATATTTCGAGTTACGTAGCAATACGTTTGTATATGGATGTTATTTGCGTCTGTTTGTGATAATGTGTTTTTCCCCAATGTTTCCGAGCAAAGATGGCGAAATGTAGTATATTGTGTCTCTATAGTCACTTGTTTGAGATTGTAGTTTAGTAGGATATTTATATTTGATAGGTAGAATGTAGAATATAGGGAAGTCGTCTGTAATTCAGTGACCAAAAATACCTGGGGTTGAATTTGTAGCAGTTGAATTGGTGATATACATTTGTCAATTATTGTGGCTGAGTTGTGAGTTATTCTGGTAGGTCGATTTATTTTAAAAATGTAGAATTTAAGAGTGTTGTGTTGATAAAATCATTAAACAGGTGGACTAGGTGAATAATTAAGAAATTGATATTAAAGATATGGATATTAATTATTCAAGACTCGTCAAGGCACGTCCGTTACTCTTGGTGATTGACAGAGACCTTATCATTGTGTAAGTGCCATCCGGGTGGTTTCTTGTATCACATGTCAATTGCTCAAGTCCGGGTCATCGGTCAATTTAATGATATTCAAGACTCGTTTAAAGGGCGTGTAATTAATAATTATTCAAGGGGACTCGGAAAGGCATGCCGTTACTCTTGGTGATGACAGAACTTGTCTAATCTTTTTTAAGTGAAATCCGGTTGGTTGTCTTGTACAACATGTAAATTGTTCAAGTGACATAATCCGGGTCATAATAATGATTATTCAAGACTCGTTAAAGCATGTAATAATACTTATTATTTGACTCGTAAAGGCATGTCCGTTCTCTGTGATTGAAGAGCCAGAGAATTTTGTCTTATCATTTGTAAGTGAGAAATCCGGGTTATGGTTTCTTGGACACTTCCATTGTCAGGGGCATAATCCGGGTCATAATAATGATATATCAAGATTCGTTAAAGGCATGTAATCATAATTATTTAAGACTCGTTAAAGGCATGTCCGTTACGCTTGGTGATTGACAGACAGAGATTTGCCCTTAATCATTTGTAAGTAGATCCGGGTTGGTTTCTTGAACACATGTCAATTGTTTCAAGTGACAAATCCGGGTGCCTAATAATGATTATTCAAGACTCGTTAAAGGCATGTCCGTTACTCTTGGTGATTGACAGACACTTTTTCTTAATCATTTTGGTAGTGACAACATCCGGATTGGTTTCCTGTACACATGTCAATTGTTCAATTGACAGAATCCGGGACAGGCTAATGATTATTCAAGACTCCCTTACAATTTTGATGGACAAAGGTCCTCTTTGATCCCCCTCCCCTGTGCTTCCGTGTGTATGTTGTGTTTTTAAAGGTACATTTCGGGATTCCAGCACATTTGTTTTATTCATTGTTCACTAGAATCCTTGAGAAAATCTTATTCACAAAATTTGAGTTGATCCGATCTTGTGTTTGGTGTTTATGAGCTATTGCTTGTTTCTCACGGTCCCTAGGCAACTGTGCTGTAATTACGTCCGTTTGCGGACGAAAATACAAATTGTGAATTTTCTACATATAAGACCGAATTTGTACGTAAGATTAGGTACACATGGTTTACTAAGGTTAACGGTCATTATAAAAACTCAACTTTTAGGTAGTCGGGGGACGAAGTGTGATCAGCGAAAATGCCCCACTTTAAGGTTTTAATTTGATTTTTACATTTCTTGTTCAAAACAAATCTCACTTATTTGATTGGTTGCCAGTAATGAGTGATTAAAAGGCCACAATTTTGGTGAAGGTGAAATTTTAGTTCTACCGCCCTCTAACTTCTTCGCACGAGTGTCATTCTACTTATACTCGTATGACAAATTAAAGAAACGCCCCTTTCCATAAAATATTTCTTTGATCAATTCTATCTATTGTCAAACACTTTTGTTCCCAGTTGCTAAGAGTTGCTATGTCTGAAAATATGATCATCAAATAAGGAAGACAGTTTTTATACTCATCCGTTTCTATTTATTTTCTTAAAGCAATTTCCACGCGGAGGTTCACTGTAATTTTTTACTGGGTGATTTTATCAAATCAGCTTTCACACTCATGTTAGTTGTCAGGCAATACATTCTCCATTCGTTTTCTGAGATGTGTTCTATGGATGTTAAATTACGCTGTTTTATAATAGATTAATCAACAGAATTTTGACTAATCTAATACATATAGCATTTTAATCGGCCAGATGACACATGACGATGTACGTCTTGTATGATGAACCTGAACCATACATAATCTATTTGATAAATGTAAAGGTTAAACCTATTTGGGAAAAACTCCTCTTTGGTGTTACATAAGTTGGCCTTCCATAATATAGATGAAACATGACGAATGTACTCTTTGTATGATGAACCTGACACCATACATACTCTATTTGTAAATTGTAAAATGGTTAAACCTATTTGGGAAAGACTCCATATTTTGGGTGTTACATAGTTGGCCTTCCATAATATAAGTGGCAATACATAAATTATTTGGTACAGGCCTAATCAAAATAATCGTGCGCTAAATATGATATTCTTATCACAGAATTTTCTTTATATAGAAAGATATTCCAAAATTATCATTAACTTTAACCCAAAATAAGTGGCAAATGGAGAAATTTATTATTTAAATGTATATGATCTGTAGTGTTTTGCTAGATAGTTTTTTTTTTTAGCTGCATGAAATACAGCGTGGGTTCTTGTTTTCTCTATAGCGTATAGCCTATGTGTATTAATAAAACATAAATTTAAACAAATATATATATATTTTCTATTTAACTTTGCATGTGAACTGGAAAGTGTAATTTAAAAGATCAGTGTTTTGCCGTAATTAATGATAATCTTGTATTTCCATGTTTTACAAGAATTTTACTCTAAATTCTAAGAATCTGGTCAGGGTTTGTAAAATGCCTGGGTCCCTGGTAGCCGTTCTGTCTCTAGAGTTTTAATATATTAGTACCAATCAAGACACGTTATGAAATTCTCGCATATATGTCGTTTTAACATAAGAAAGAGCGAGATCAGTGTAAGTGTTTCCCAAAAGTTGTGTTTTGGAGTTTCACCTTGTTATTCTAACAGGTTCTTGTAATTATTAAATAGTGGTGTGAATTCAGACACTGAAAATTTATGATTAAAGCTTGGAATTCATCATGTGGACAAAATGTAATGCGACTAAACCCGTAATGCAACTAACCGACATTCCCCTCCAATCTACTTTTATTTAAGTTGATTCATATTTCTATCCTCCTAAACTTCAGCACAGTTAGATATTTTTTTATTTTATTGGGTTTCTCGTTCCTTTGCATCATTATGGGTAATACTTGGGCTTACATGACCTTAATCATTGTTTTGATTAAATTCCAATTTTTAACATCATCATCTTTATCATTATTATGACAATGGTGGTGGTGGTCATAGTGATGTTCAAAGATAACAAACAAACACTTATCCGTTATTGTACAAACAATATCGGAGTCAAATCGTTAATTTAATTCGGAAGGAGCAAATTAGATTCATACTTTCCTGATGAAGGAGACAGAAGAGCTGGTGACAACAATAAAAACGGAAAAAGAAGAAGGAACAAGAGAGAGAGAAGGAGAGAGGGAGAAGGAGAGAGCGAGGCCGGGTGGGAGAGAGCAAGATGAAACTTTCAATTTCAGGAAAGCAATACGGGTTGTGCTACCCATCAAGCAATAAAAGCACTTAACTTTCATAATGCAGGAACGAAAAGAAAAAGCGCAACAACAACAAAAAATAATGGGGAAAGCATTAATGAAAATTATAGAAAGGACATGTAGCCTAACGTGCAAAGTGAAAACTGATTTTGCATTAGATTGAAAGTTTAGAAGGGGTGTTGTATTTAACACTCGTTACCTGAGCCATTTTTGTACAAAACTCTCGAAGGGGGGGGGGGGCGTTACCACCCCCTTTGATTTTCGTAACTGAACATCCGATTCATGTAAATTTGGTACCACAGGATAACTTATAGTTTCTTCTTTCCATTGGTATCAAAATAAGTACCAAAATTCCTATGACGTCACTTTGACGTCATAAGTTGCGGAATGTATGAAAATACTGGATATAGGGTGGAAAATTGGTATTTCGCAATTTTATTGACTCAAACCACATATTATAGAACTCAAACCTGTGAGTATATAATAGTCATTTCCCATCAAGTAGAGCCAAACCGCGTAAAAATCGGATATTCCTAGATTATCTAAAAATGGGGAAAAAAATATATAAAAAGATCTTATAGTGGAATCTCACAAAACTAAAAGAGACATTATCAAATGTCAAGTGGAACGGAATTCTTGGTAAAACAATAATGCGATGACGATTATAACAAGTTTGTAGATAAGTTTACTGAGTTTTATGATGAATTTCCATTGAAGAAATGTTGTACTAATAATAGAAAAGATACAAGATCACCGTGGATTTCTAAGGGGTTATACGAAGCATTCATACAAAGAACAAACTATATAAACTGTATCTTCAATCCTCAAACAAGGGACCGATTTCAAAAATTTAAAACTTACAGAAAACAAATTACACAACTTAATAAGGAAATCAAAGCGTAAATATTATTTTAACAAATTAAGTGCCAAGAATAACATGCGGCAAACATGGAGTAATATTAACAAAATCATTGGAACGTGGACAGAAACATTCACTACAGAGTACGTTCAAAAGTGATTCCGGTAATGTTATTACTAACACTCATGTTAGTTGTCAGGCAATACATTCTCCATTCGTTTTCTGAGAAATCCATATTCAATTACTTTCCCATTTGCTTTTGATTTGGAGATTTTGAACTTGTTAGTTGATTACATAGAGCTCTGCAGCCTCTTTTATCCTTTAAAATGAAGAAGGAAAGGAATAAAAGGTTTTTGCAAAGGCGTCAGTACAACATTTGTTATCACCTAAATTTTTTGTAATGTTCTTAATTGCAAGGAGTACACTATTTAGTTCTAGAAAATTTAATTTTAAAACAAAATGTATTTCAAGAAACGGTTTTCTATGGGGTGAATAAGATCAGAAACGAAATGAATATTTGCCTTGTACCACTTTTGTAATGGATTTCTTTTCCACCAATTCTGATATTTTCATTATTCCATATAAGTGATTTCGAAACCTCTTCAAACTGTTTGAAGAGGATGTTTCTTTTTTTACTTCAGACCATACTAAAAGAACATCCTTCCAAAACATATCAGGTGAATTCAGATATTTTCTTTGTAAAGTTTTAAACCCCTTCCAAATCTAATATATCATTTATATCAGTCAATTTGGAAAAGAGAATCATACATTGCGGTCCACATTTCCACTTAAAATTCTTCTAATCCACGTGCATTTTAAGGCTTGAAAGAACAGGTCTACTTAACTACTCTTAAACCACCTCGGCATATGGATATGACAACTGTTCCCTACTAATTTTATCTCGTGTTACCTGTAGCTGCTTTTGCAATCTCTTAATAAAATCTATTGGTGGGTTAGGTATGGTTGAATTTAGGGGTAAGTAGGGATTTTACTATGGCTTTACGCCCCGTAACTGTTAATTTTCCTTGCCCATTTTTGCATCAATTTGATAACTGAATCCATTATTTTAGGGTTGTTTATATCCACCATTGTTCCAAAATATTGAAAATCTTTCACTCCCAAACCTGAAAATCTACCATCTTCTACCTAATTTAAACGTTTCCTCGTTATACTACGATCTGCTTTTTTATGCAGTTGAACCAATACACAAGTTTGTTTTATCCTCATTAATTTTCAACCCGGATAATCATTCAAACATCTAGTGTTTTCAACGTCTGAAACGACTTCAATGCATCATTCCATTTAAAATGAATGAATCGATTGTTGAATCATCAGCATAATTGGGTAATTTACATTCCACATACTCAACCTTGATACCACAAATTGTTATTTTTTCTTAGAGACAACCAACGATTTCAGCGCAAATAAAAAAAATGTAGGGAGATAGAGGATCTCCTTGTCCCCTGCCTAATTTAAATTGTGGAGGCGTTGTTACCATTGCGCGAAACTGTTGATCGACATTCATAGAAGAGCTTGATCCATTTTTTGAAAGAAGGTAAAAAATTAGAATGTCTAAGACTTTAAAAATAAATTTATGAGACACCGAATCAAAAGCTTTTCAAAATCAATTAAAAGAAGCACACCTGGATTTAGTGTAAAGAATTAAATCGTAAAGTAATCGAATGTTTTTTTTCCAATAGAAAATAGAAAATATTAATAGAAAAAATATGGTAGGTATTGTGTATGATGGTATACCCAATGTAAACTCCAAGTACACTACACAGACAACCTAACCAAACCCTAAATTTTTCAGTAAAAGACTGAAAAAGACACTGCTGTTCGTATTTACTGTTTACTGTAAAAACCATACGTGTACTGTGATTTTTCAGGTTTTTTGTAATTCTTTACAAGTTTACTGTAAAAAAACCATTAAAATTCTGTAAGACTTTAACCGTAAATTGAATAGGAGTTGTCCAATTATTTTATAAACTGTAAATATTTATCAGTTTTTTAGAGTTAATAGTTTTTTTTCACATCCGTGGCCCGTGGGTTTTCATAATCCCCTGACATTTCTCTGTGTTAGTTATTGCAAAACTCTAAACCACTATCAGCGATTTCTTCAAAATGTAAACAAATCGCGCGCCCCTATTTTCATCAAAGTCCATTGTTTGCGCTTGGAAATGGTTGTAGTAAAACCCCTGTAAGTGACTAAGCTTACGCACCGTATTTGTCAAGGAATTAAAATTTTCGTCATTGTAAAGTCGGGGGGATCATCCTTTCTATTAGCTACAAAACAGGCCGAGCGTAAATGGCATATATATATGACCACTTTAAAATGCGTAGTGTTGTTTTCACAAAAAAGTGACCATCTAACACTACGCCCAATTTAGACAAAAGGGCAATTTGCAATTTTAAAAAATGACCTGTTTTTTTATTGTGGTTTAACTGCCACCAAATTGTTTGCAATTAGTTGGTATGGAAACAAGAAAACTGCCGGCGGCACTTCTCATTGACAAGGGGTATCATTCGTGTCCAAACATGCCCGCCATTTTGGGAAAAATGATAATCCACGGGTGATTAGTCCATAATTTAATAATAGCATCATTAAAATTACTCTAAATATCAAAGAATAATGTTCTTCCTTATGATCTGTAGTTAGCAATTGTGGCAGCCATTTTGAATTCTTTCTGTACACAGGCTCAGACAAATGAACCATTTTGCTTTGTAGTGCAAAAGACCACATGCCGTAATAACTTAAAGGTGCCATTTTATGAATTTTGTTTGGACGTTTGATACTTTAACCCCATTTTGGGTTAGTAATTGGTTATTTGGTCGCATTGTGTTTTAAGTAAAAATTCAGGGTGGCCAAAAATCTTTTTAACATTATAAACTTATGCAACAAAACGATAATGAAAAGTGAGAGGATCGGTTTAGACATGACCTGTGAGGCTCAATGCATGTACACGGTGATGTTATTCCAGATCAATCAAACCAGTTTTTTTGCCATATTCGCTAGTGATTTTTGATACATAACTATATGTTTTAAACTAAGCTGTGGGCCACCCTATTTTGTTTACTTCAAAACAATTGGCGCCGACACACCAATTTTGTAATATTTAAAATTGGATTGTTTCAGCACAAATTTATTGGTCGAGCTTATGAGTTGCAAAATATTGGGCGGAACGCAGTCGAGCCCAATATTTAAAACTCATAGCGAGACCAATAAAAATATTGGGCGCAATATCAATTTTTATCAGTATCATGGTAGGATCCGATATTATAGCGTATCGACACCTCAAAGCATGATCATGACCAAAATGGTTAACCTCTTCATCGTCTGTGTACAGACCTTGTAACTGGATCAATAACCTCTCTGAGTTTTCACCCCCCCCCCCCCATGCCCAAGACTTTAACACTCGTGTCTTTGACAAAGATAAACCTCTTCACCAAGAGCATATAACACTCAGGAATAAACCCGTTACTGTATGAGCGTTATAGGCCTTTGTAACGCCATAATTAACTTTCAATACGTTCATCGCGTAACCCAAATACTTTAAAATGACTGTCACAAACGCTATAGACCATTAGCTAAAATATGTTTATTCTTTAGAATATAAACCGTAGTCTAAATTGTTAAACACTGTAACCAAAAACTCTTAGTGGGGGTGGTGTGTATTCCGTAGGATTTTATGCTAAATAATTGATTGTGTGCCTGTTTGGTTTTCAATAGGACCTAAACTGTCAGAAAATGATGGGGTGCAAATTTTCCTACTGATGCCCCCTTCTTCAAGGGGGAAAATGTTAGTACCGGAAAAATTTAAAATGAGTCAAATTGTTTTAATGTTACACCTAAACGCGTTCGTTCGTCATAAGGATTAGAAAAAGTATATATTTGCCTAGGTTCCAACCTTTATTTAAAGCGGTATAGCCCCATAATGGTTTCAAGGTCATCCTTGGGGGGTAAAGCTCCGATGTGTTGAAAGTGATGTCAAATGATTCTTGGGTCATATGAAACAGAAAATGCATTTTAATTGAACTTTTGATATCACCATTGCGACATCCAGCGAAAGTCTGTTGACCCCCATAGACCATGTGACCCTTGCGACATTTTGCCTATGTAATTAGCAATACAATGTCACACACTGTAAAATAATACATTTGGATCCTGTGAGACAATACAAACAACTTATCGCCAGTTTCAACAAATTCTGGTTCATTTGGTACATTTACCCAAGGATGACCATGAACCAGTAGGGGCTATAGCGCTTAAACTAAAGGTTCGGAACCTAGGCAAATATATACTTTTTCTAATCCTTTAAGGAGACGAACGCGTTAATGTACATTCAAACACAATTTGACTCGATTTTAAATTTTTCCCGTAGTAACATTTCCCCATGATGGAAGGGGGCAAGCAGTTCCGAAAATTTGACCCCATCATTTCTGATGTCTGCGTCCCTATTGAAGAAAAACAGCAAGAAATCAACTTTAGCACCAAACACCTACGGGAACTGTTTCATTGCATACCGACCCACACTATATGGACTATATTTTGCTTAAAATGTTAGCCATAATAAAGAAATAAAATGGCTGTCAGCCCAATTTTGAATTCAAATCGACTAAAATGTGTTTTTACAAGGCCTAAACTGCAGCCCTTTTGAATTTTAGATGTTTTTAAGAGAACTCGGTAGCTATACGAATTTACTAATCACATTTTTAAATTGCAAGCTACACATTTGACCAACGAAAAATTCCCACAGCCATACATAGGCCATCTGTGTTTACCGTAAATGTCGGCCATTCGAATTCTTCGGCCGCCACTAAAAATATAGCCCCATAGTTTTTTTTTGTAGTCATCACGATCATATCCTCAAGAATAAATTAAAATTAATCATAATTGTATTGAGCGGTTGTATGTATTTCGAATTCTTTGAATCATTTGAAATTTACTTTGCCAAGTAAACCTTTTGCTTTAGGACATTAATATAGTCAGGATACGCAACCTCTTCGTAATGAACTGACAAGGCAACTTACGTGCAAGCTCGTTTCCAATTCGAGATTGTCAGTGATGCCTGACGTCTGCCCTAAACAGGCCATCTTTGGCCCCAAGTTTCTAAACACGATAGACATTTATCGCTGCAAATACAAGCGAGCACGCGTCCACTGCAATTTTGAATTTTTCGCGCAAAGGATGTTCATAATTTGCTAGTTCCTGACTGTATTACTAACTGAAATAGTTATTAAATGGTGTCTAAAAATGAGCTAAAGTTCCAAGCCAGTTGTAGTATAAAGCAAATTCTGATAAAAAATAGTGAAATGAAATATAACAATTTCGCTCCGACATATAGCTGGAAACAAGCCTCGCAATCACGCTGTATTGTTAACACAATTGAACTCCATGTCTGTGTTTGCATGGTGCATAACTCCATTCACACCAAGCTGTTGATTGCAGCCAGGTCGCCCCGTAAATAGTCATATCCGACCGACCTGTAGCAGCACGTCCCTTTTTCTCGCATCATTACCGTTACATGTATATTGTAGCGTCCGTTTTAGTAGGACTTGATATAAAATGGTTACTGCCTGTATTACCCCAAGTCAATGTTAATTGTAATATTTGAAAGGCCAATATCGTTACGGTTCAATGATAGAGGTCTCCGCCTTGATAAACTTCGCTAAGTGAACATTTTTCATTTTTTTTTGATAAGATAATATCACCATATTTATAACATAAGCTCCGATGGATCAAAATTTGAAATTTATTTCTTGATTGAAGGATAATCAACAAGAATGGTTCTTTTTAACTAAATGCCTGTACATTTTTGCACAAAGTTTTTTTTGTAAAGTCAACAGATACGAGTGGTTTTAGATCACTAGTGCAATCTAATTAATATTCAAAATCCACGTTGACGTTGCATCGGCGGAACGTAAAATAAAGCCTTTAGACCTCTGCGGACTGCCTGTAGTGTATTCTTCTTCGTTCGGGGGGGGGGCCCTTTCCCAGTATGATGGAATTATGTAATGCCAGAGTAGATTTGTTTGACCGGTGTGAAGCAGATATAGTTCCGCGTGAGCCATAGTCCGGACTCCATAAGCCGAATAAAGCGTGAAACTAATGTTGCATGAAGAGTCAACTGAATCGAGGTCCTATTCTTCACCGTGTAGGTGACTATGAGTCCGGCGGACTTATAAAAACTCTTACACAGGTGTGGCAGGAGATATAGCCTCCGTGCTCACAGTCCGGGAACAATGGTGAACAATAGGGCAATCGATTCAGTTACTCTTTACGCAACATTAAATTCACGCTTTATTCCGTTGTCGTCTATGGAGCCGGACTATGAATACCGGACTATTGATTACTTTACAACGGTGTAGACGTATCATTGTCCGTCGTACCAGTCCGGCTTACAACGTAAGAATAGAGGACTCATTCAGCCACTCTTTACGCAACATAGTTTCATGCTTTATTCCGTTATCGGCTATTAGCCCGGACTGTGGCTCCCCGCCGGACTAATCTGCTTTCACACCGGTCTACCTCTATAATTAGCTTTGTGATTGTGACATTTGGAGATGTGAATTCTGTTGTATAATTTAAACATCTAGCTTATAGATGACGGGGACATCAAGGTTTACAACACCTGGTCTACTTGACAGTAGAGGTGCGAAGACCATGCCCATACAGCATTCAAAGTTTAATCACGCCTGATGAGCGCGAATTTTAAAAAGCACAAGCCCTGCAGGTGCTCACGCCATACTGCCGGGCAGTGCTTGTTCGTTGCCCGGCGTTGACGTCACTTGTCACCTCATCTTTACGCGTTAACGATCAAAGGCAAAAACAGTGGGAGCTATAAAAATGTCAATTTTCCTATGGATTGAAGTAAAATATAAAGCCTTGGAAAGTTAAAGGGGAAATTCAGAGTTTTTTGTGTATTTTACTACGAAATATACATGTTAGCTAAATTTAATAAAAAAAAAACAAAAAAACACATTAAACATTGGAGCTATTGGTATTTAAGTCCAAAACTCGGGGTTGCCCAAAAGCTTATTTTAAAGAACTATAGTTATGCCAAAATATAAAAACTTTATAGTGGAATATGTGTATGCATTACCTGGATTTATACATCTAATGTGGACCCACTAATGTGGGGCACACGTGGTGCAGTTGCAATAAGCGATCAGGTTGTGGGTTCGAATCCCGAGCTGTTGCCAATTGTTGTGCACTTGGGTGAGGCACTTTACCTCGCTTGTCCTTCTACACCCAGGGGAGTATAAAGGGTATGACATATGCTGAGAATGTAAACACACACTTCGCTATGAACTGCCTAGAGTGTGATAGTAAAAAATATATCGTGAGGTCAAATTTTACTTTTATATTTCACGAGGCGAAGCCGAGTGAAATGGAACAGTCAAAATTGACGAATGGATATGTTTACTATCTGCACGAATATAGGCAGTCAATATTGTTTTATATCCGTATCACTTGGTTCTTTTCAAGGCCGGTGTGATAGTGAAAAATGCTCAAATCACTGCAATCAGGATATAATTAAATGGAGTCTGGCCCAAACGCCAAAGACAGAGGATGGGCACTTCGCTGCGGGGCACCATTTTACCTTTTACAATGTACTACAAGCGATCTTCTTCGATACTCACTTTGAATTTAATTCCCAAAACCAAATCCTAATCGGGGGCCATATGTGTTCCCGCACCGAACCTCTACACATGGATAGCGACTGCCGCTCACCGTTGAATAGTCGCCGCTTACATGATTGAAACCACAGGAGGTTGCATTTGCCCTTCTTAAAATGGCTTAACCTTATGGTCCAAGTTAAAGGAATTTTGTATCACAATAGAACATCTGGTGGAATATGTGCACCAGCAGGTATATGCATTATTTCCCGCCACAATGAGAAGGGCAAAAAGTAACTTCCTGTTGTTTCAATCGGCGAACAGACCAGCTATCCATGCTGTGTAGAGGTCAGCTGAGTTCCCGTGGGAGTAGTTGAATGTTATTTTCCATTGTTCGAGAATTTGTGTTTTGAAATTGGGCAAAAATGACTCTTATAGAGGAACAACACACAAAATATTTCCCAAGGGGACAATCAGAAACTATTACCAAACATTATTTTCCTTCAGATCCATGATGCACAGCCAAAAGGTCTCCCAAAAGTTCTACCAAACTAGCGAAGTTGTGCATAAATTCACAGTTTGACTAGATTTAATATTGGGCAATGTTGTTTTAAGTGCATATAACATCTTGTAAAGCATTTATTAACATCATATCATATTGCTTTGGTCAAAGGATGGCTGCCATATTGTCGTTACATAGTTACCATGTGTTGTATTTTCCAGAAATTAAAGATAAAAGTACAGATTTAAAGGTACGAAATAATATGATTTTTGCCATTCTTAGGAAATCATATTGGTATGTTGTGGTTGGTAAAGTATTTTATATGAAAAAAATGATTGGTATATGCCTACGTTAAACTTCTTCAAACTAGAAAATTTGCTCGCTCGTACAATTGTTATCAATGACCAACAGCTTGAATTTTTAAGGCGAATCAAATAAAAAAAAATACAAATTGTTGATTCTAGTGATCAAAAACATATCGTATATTTATACTTTTATAATAATTCAGGATTAAACTAATATATAATGCAGACATATCGTAATTTGCAGGATTGTAAAGCTCTATTTCACCATGTTAACAAAAAAGAAATGCCGATACGAGTTTCTATTTGTCAAGACAAGTATATCGCCACCACTTATCTACAATCTTATATTTTGGATGATATTACCAAATATATAAAATATTAATATGGTTAATTTAGGCAAAGAACTATATCCTACCCTTCTCTTAAACCATCATGTCAAAGAATCCCACCAGCTCGAGCAAAGAGACTGTTCTCGTTCGACCTTTCTGTCGACACGCTGAAACTCTCCAGCTCGCCATTCAACATCTAAAGACACGGAATACTGCCTGGCAAGACATGGAATAACGGCCCTGGCAGCATACTCCAAGCCAGATCATCGCTATTAGACAATGCTATAGCTACCTATGACAGAAACTACCAAATGGTAGAAATGCTTCCACGCAAGGGAATGGGTCACCTTGAGTAGGATTCAGTCGTTTCAACAGCAATGCACCGATAGGGGCTGTGGCCATTGCCAGCCTGCCATGTGATTATTTTTTCCCCCCAGTAACAGAATGCGGATTTCACATCTCAATGAGTGCCTACCTTTCATCCACCGATGGATATAGACTTCTCAAAACCTAACCGATCAACAGTGAGCTGGCTCCACCGTTTATAACATTTAGCTGCTGCCTCATACGCAAGAAGAAGAACCATCATGGTATTTGAGCGTTTTCCTGTGATTTTGTTAATGAATGTCATGTTCATTTGCGTAAATGAGCATTGCAATTCTCTCAGAAATTTGCACCCTCGATATTTTTGATAAAGTTCCAATGTATATAAAAATACAGTAAGCCATTAGATGGCTACGTATTTTGCAAAACAAAACTAAAGTCATTGGATTACACGCTTATTTTTTTCCGTGCATAGCATGTCGCAATAAAGCCTGTAATCAATGGGCGTTTCGTTTCGTTTCGAAAATCCATTGAGCCATGTATATTGGAATTGAATATAAATTAGAAAAGAACCACGAAAAGCCCATGGAAACATTTATTGTAACATAATGGCCCTGAACAATATTTGAATACAATTAATGGAGAGAAGAAACTTTTATAACTCTCCTGTGTGGAATCCTGTGGTACCAACTTATAGGAATCGATGTTTCGTAATGAAAATGATAGGGGTGCCAAACCCCTCAAGTTTTCGGGAGTTATTTTTTACAAAAATTACTCAGGTAATGAGGGTAATGCTTCCTACACGTGAAGTGTGAAATTAATTCGATGGACGACATGGAAAGAGGGGAATGCAGGGGTGATTTTGGCAACGGTGATGTGTCTTCTCCGCGATCAACGCCAAAAATATCAAGAGTGCGATTCCTGCGCATCACTGTTTTGATCCGTTTGAGTCAATATGTCACAAATAACAATGGGGTATTTTGTGGTCATAATTGGCAATACTTCGAGTCGGTTTGCTTTAGTTTGACTAGTGGAAAAGAAAAACTAAACACATCAGTGTACACGCCAGAAAAAAGAGTTCTTCTAAGAACCTTTTGTCCGTATATAGAACCAAAAGAGTTTAAGGTTATATAAAGAACCTTAAAGGGTTCTACAAATACCTTCAAAATTTAGGTAGGCCTTGGAAAGTTTCTTTTATGAGCCACCACAAAGTTTTAGAAGAGGGACAAACCGTATAAGAATATTAATCTATTTTTGTTTTACAAAGTTATATTTTGGCCAAAGAAACTTTTGGAAGAAACCTTTAGGGGTTTTGACTCGGGTTTCAAATAAGGTTCTTCATGGTTTGAAGAACCTTGTAAGGTTCGTTATGGTGTAAATTTTTGATACCCCATGGGTTCTTTGAGAACCAACAAAGCACAATTATATAGTGAAGAACCCTTTGAAACCTTTTTTCTTTAAGGTTTCTTCAAAAAAATTCTTTTGGCCCAAAAAATATGATGTTTGATAAAACACAAAAACAAAAAAAAAGATTAATATTGTTAACACTGTTTGTCACTCTGTAATCTTTGTGATGCCCATTAAGACAATTCCCTAGGCCTACTAAAAAATTGAAGATTCTTTGTAGAAACCCTTTATAGAACCTTAAGAGCCTCTTAGGGTTCTATATACATGACAAAAAGGTTCTTAGGTAGAACCTTTTTTCTGCGAGGGTTATAAGCCCTATGACTAGGAAGCGGATTACATAAGAAATATCCCATTTAAAACCCCACACAAACGAAATGAACCCATGTAGACCTGACGTTAAGTTCATGCGTTAACACGTTATTTTCAATTACATTGAAATATTTAAAAAAATATTCACCATGTCCAGCACGGATTTTACGAAATGATTAATACATAATAACATTACTCAATATGTAAACACCTCATAAAATTCTTGTTTTTTAATTTTGTATATTAAAAAACAATTTTGAAGCTTGCATGGGAGAAATTTCTAGGAATGACTGCCCAAAAATCTCATGTGACGGTATTGGTACGATAAACAAGCCTCAGAAACTTTCCGATATTTGTTTGGTTCATGTCATTCAATCAAGATAAAAACTTTATATGATAAAGAGGGATATATATATAATAATCCCTCTTTATAGTTTTATAATTCGGTGTACGATTGATTAAAACTGTGGAGAATGAATAAGATCAGTATCATAATGATATATACTCAGTTAGTCATTCTTCCAATGAGTTCACGTGATTCCGTATTAATAGTCCAGCACTGTTTAGGAAGCCCGTGAATGTGGATTAAAAACAGTAATTCTCTGACACCACAGTCCACTTTTAATTGACTTATGCGATTACAAATATAAGACCATCTAATATATGTACAATAATATACAAAAAAATATACATAACATTTCAAACATTTACAAAGCCAGTCTCGTAAGGCGGAATTATTGTTTGATTCGTCCAAAACAAACCACAACTCCAACTACCATTCAAGTTAGCCTCCCGCATAGCAATAAACCTCTCTAAAAAGTGGCGAGCACTCCCTTCGTGGGGTGTTACATAATGCCTAATTCGTGCATGATGAAATACCTTATTTTTTCATTCAGTAATGTCAATAAGATATTGAACAGTTATGGCGAACAGTTTGAATTGAAAGCAGATGGAGACTGTATTCCTCGGGTACCAAAGTAGGAACCTTTGGTGACTGGTTCAGTTTCCAGTTTGCTTGTCGCTAAAAGTACACCGTCATTGTGGATTTTACCAGGACGGGGTTTATGGCATCAATACTCGTCAGACTTGTGGGGAAAATTATTCCATCCAAGAGAAGAGAAGGGACCCAAATATTGACCACTGAACGCCCTGGTATCGATAGACATGTTCGCCCTGAGAACGTTAAAGAAAAACATTTAGTTAGTACATGAAGATACTTTCATCATACAAATTGGCGGAGAACTATCGTGGCTTTTAATTACAACGAAAAAAGTAGCCCCTCTCTAAAAGTTACATACTTGCATACATTTAGCCTGAACCTGGGCAGACAATGCAAGTATGTAAACTTTTAATGGGGGGGGGGGGTGCTACTTTTGGTTCGGGTAATAACAGCTAAAAAATCCCGCCAATTTGGTATCGATCAAAGTATAGCAGGTGCTAGGTAAGTAACCAGTCCGGCATAACAAGTCACCCAGGACACCGTTGGACTAGATTTTGTTTTATGCAGAATATGGAAATTGCGAGAGTCTGCAAAATTACCAGCTATACTTCAAAGCGTGTTTATATGTAATATTGGGATATGGATATAATGTTTGTAATTAGTCTAGGACGTTTTGTTGAAATTTGAGAGGTTGAATTTTTTTTGCATTATTTGGTTAAACTTTTAATCTTGTTAGATAGAATAGGTCATGAGAAACCCAAAAAGTATTAGCTACATTTTTTTTCGATGTGCAAGGGGGGTAGCCAGCAATTTCAAAATGGCCGCCATGTTTCAATATTTTAGCTTATTTTGACTAATATTCCAAAGTTTTATGAAGTTTAAAGATTTTCTTTCATGTTTATTCACTTTTAATATCAATGATGGATTTAACATTAAAAGAACCATTAGATAAATCTTGAATTAATCAGTTCCAGTTTGGCGCCCAAAAAATTCAAATGGCCGCCATTTTGATAATATTTGGGTTTTGAGTTAGATTATGGCTATACTTCAATTTTTTTTAAAGTATTTGTTTATGTATGTGATTTAAAGTACAATATATTTAGTATCAAAAATAAAATTTACGTCAATTTTACCATGATTTTCAAATCATTGCATTCTTGCATAGGGATTTTGGTTCGAAGATATCCGCCATTTTATTTAAGGGTTCTCTTTTTTACCATCAGCTAGCATAATAAATGTATACAGAAACGAACAGTGGCACAATTCCAGGGCGCCATGGGGCCATTTCCCTCTCCTTTTTTTCTTTATACCCAGTGTCCCTCCCCCATCGAAGAAAAAATGACAGTTTTGTGGCAAAAATCAGCGATTTGAGGCCAAAATTGGTTTAAAAAATCTCAAAATGTTTGATATTATTTTGCCTTCTCCAGGAATTCACTTTTGCCAACCCCAAAAAAATTCAATTACCCCCCCCCCCTCCAGAAAGAGGTTTCTGGGGGGGGGCACCACCACTTGAAACGAACCACAACACAAATGGAAATAAAATCATAATAGAAACATAAGTAACGACTGAATACATGAATACGTGCTTGAGATATACACTGATAGGTTGAAAATTTGTCACCTTTACATTAATGGTAAGTTGAAATTGTAGCTTGATATTGTATTATGTAACTGTTGACGTAACAAGGATATATGGCATCTGTGGAACCAATTTAAGCATGGTATGTGGATTCTGAGGGGTATTATATCTATGTTTAACTTCAAGACCAACCACACAGTCAAAATTACTGGGGATTCTTATCGTGTCCAAACACAGTGGTTCTCCAAATATGATTAGCCAGAATGGGTTTTGCAATGCCTGGCTGTTCACTGAAATCCGCAAGGTCCTTGTCTGTGAATTGTTGCTCTAGCAGTGTGAGACCAAGAAGATATTACATTGCTTGTGAAGCTGTTCCCGAACCACAGGTAGGGTCCTGATATGCTTCCAGGTAACCCCATTTCTGCAAAGAAGAAGAAACTGAGTCGGCCAATTCTGGTCTCAATAGTTGAGGCATCGCCATCAAGCCCATGAGGAGTCAGCTCAGGCGGATGATAGCTCACCAGGTCACTACCGACATTATTACTGGTTGATTAGAAGTCTTTCTTTCCACAGGGGAACTCTCTCTTAAACTCCTTAGATACTGTTTAAGGGGTGGGACATTGCTTAAGAACTCTCTCTCCCCCCCTCTCTCTCTATGGATTAAGGCATGTAAAGCTGGGTTCTGTCTGAAAATAGGGTGCTTCAACTTAGATACTTGACAAACTAATACGCTCTTTCATGTCGCACACTACGACCATAGGTCGGTGGAGCAATCGATTTGTATAAGTCTATGGGAGTTGGGCGAAGAAATCTTGTGATACGACGGTAGGAAGCATTTAACGCTAGATCAAGCTTCTTGGCATTCATGGGTTGATCGTTCCCATACAGAGCATGCATACTCTGCAATGAGTAGCACAGGGCAACTGCAAGCGATCTTAGGGTATGTGGACTAGCACCCCATCTTGTGCCTATTGATAGACAAACCTGGCTGTTGACATTTGGCTTCCCGGTAGATGGAAAGCACACACCCTTGTCTTGGATGGATTTGCACATAGGTGGGTTTCTAATAATAAGGAGTGAGGTGGTTTTCCTCATAATAAGGAGTGAGTTCATCCAAAGCTGTTGTAGTCTCTCTTTGACAACTGTAAAGTGTGCATCTGTGTGTTCATTCAAGATAGTCTACATAGATAAAACAACTGTCCCTGTACTCCTAGTTGTCTTGGGTATAGATGTTGAACAGGAGAGGTGCGAGCACGCTTCCATGGGGTATGTCATTCTCTGAGCCTCGCCAAAGCAACCTTTGATAACTACAGTTCAAGCGATATCCTTGGGAGTTCCAAATTTACGGAGTAAGATCGGTGATTAAAGCTGCTGATAGATTCAACGAAAAACGACTCCGGTTAACGAACCCTTCTCGAAACCATTTAGCTTGCTGATTTTCCTGGCCGGAAAACCTGCTTGTTATGGTATGAAGTGTCCGTCTATCAAAGTCGATACAGTTGAACAGGAGGTGTTCAAAGAGCTTATAGGTATTGCTGAGGAGTGATATTATTCGATAAGGCTCTTTGGATTAGATTGGATCTTTCCCAAGGCTTTAAATAGTGCCATAACATGTGCTTTCCCAGATTCTTTGGTGAACTGTGAGAAATAAGGCAGGCAATTGTAGAGCTCCAGAAGTCACTCCTTTGCTAATAGGGCCCAAAGGTTTTTCAGCTGCTCAGTTTTGAGATGGTAGTCAAGGCCTACTGCCTTTCCTGGTTGAAGTTAAGTAACAACGGTTTCCAGTTCGTCCATGGCGAAGGGTATGAGTGAAACCAGGATAGCATTTAAGTTAGGTGATCTTCTTGGGCTCTTGGTGGGCAAACTTAGTGGGTGTACATGGCTGGAGGCTCGTGGGATCCCTTGAAAGCTTTGTGGTAGCCATGCTTCTTGCTGTTATGGGTCATTAAGTGGATTCAATTAAGATGCCAGCTGTTCCTTGCGATCCCCTCTGACACTTCCTCAACCTTTAGCAGTTGCTTTAGCGATAAAGAATCAGCTTCAAGCATGGTAGTATACTTCGGATATTCTTTAGCACAGTCCTTGGAAAAGCCTCTGCATATTCCGTCCTACAAGCTCCTGGGGTATGAATACTCCAGGCCAGTAGTCTTGTGCACTAGTTGGGCAAATTGTCATAGTTATAGGGTTACGGTAGGTACTGTACGGGTGTGGTGGAATCTTATTCACGTTCTGGTCCAGGTTATCAATGATCTTTGCCAGTCTGTTTTCCTGCTTTAAAAGGCACTGCAGTGTTAACATGGATGTCGATTGGTCAATTTGAGTTACTGGGAAATCAGGATCCAGAACAATCTTGCTACACAGCTTAGAGAGTGTTTTTTGCTAAAATAGCTAGATTAGGGTTTGTAACCCTCTTCTAATGGGCCACTTTAAAATGATGGCGGCAGCTTAGGGTCGTGAAGGAAGGCGTAGATGCGATGCTGACCGTTTTAGAACATTCTTCGAAAAGCTTGTCCGTTTTATTGGTTGAGTGTAGCCCCATGGTAATATGGATGTTTGAATTGAAAATGGCCAATGAGAAAGAAGGTTGTGAAATTCCGAGATGAAGTGAGGGTGCTTGGAATCTACTGATGGATGTTGGTTAGAATGATGTAACTATGGCAGAGCTGAGCTCAATGGTGAGAAAAAAAAACTTGTTGTCATCAGACATGGAGGTTGCTTCTTACAATTATTGAATTTGTGGTTGGTCTTGAAGTTACCTCCTAGAAGTAATACCCCCTCAGAAGCACATACCGTACCATACTTAATTTGGTTCCACAGATTCTATAAATCCTTTTACGTCATCAGGTTACATAATACAATATCAATCTACAACTTAACTACCCAATTCAGTCCAAAGGGTGTGACAAACTTTAACTATCAGTGCATCTACAAAGTACATGTACATTGACTGCAGTTTGCAAAGAACTGCCTGTATTCCAACTAGCAATAGTTTTTTTTTTAAAGTATGGAAACGCCAGCAGGGTCTAAGCACATTCCAGCCATAACAAATCTGACTTCAGTGGTTAATTATGTTTATATTATGAATTTTATGCATGTGTTGACGGTTCGTTTCCAGCGGCGGCGCCAAATCTCATTTTTGGGGGGGGGGGGCAAATGACTTTTTTGGGTCGCAAAAGGTGAAATTCTGGGGAACCAAAATTTAAAAAAATGTTAAGATTTTTAAACCAATGTTTGGCCCCCAAATCGCTATTTTCCAAATCTGGTGATTTTGGACCCAAATCGCCGTTTCTTGTCAAAATTGTTGATTTTGGCCCCCAAATCACTGACTTTTGCCAAAAAAATCTGTACAATTATTTGGGGGGGGGGGCGGCCCCCAAACTGGGTGTAACGAAAAATGGGGGAAAATCCCTCCTGGAGCTGCTACTGTATTTATGATTACCTTTATTTCTGTAAAAGAAAAGAAGAACACTTTAAAAAAAATGGCGGATTTTGGAACAAAAAGTCCCTTTGCCAAGAATGTTAATGATTTTAATCATGATAAACTAATTTTTATATTAATTAAATATATTGTAATTAATCAAAACTGAATGTCAAGAAATTTCAAGGAAAAAAAATTGAAGTTAGCCATAATCTACTAAAAAACAAAAATCTATTAATGGCGGCAAGTTTGAATTTTTGGCGCCAAAATGGCAACCGATTAATTCAAGAGTTATGAAAGTTATTTTACTGGTTCCATCATGATAATTAAGTGGAATAACACATGAAAGAAAATCTTTATTTACAACTCATTAAAACTTGGAATATTAGTCAAAATAAGAAAATATTGAAGAACATGCGGCCATTTTGAAATGGTGGCTACCCCCCTTGCACATCGAAACAAAAAGGTAGTAATACTTTTACACTTCCTAGGGTCTACTCTAACACCATAGAAAGTGTCATCAAATTGTTCACGAATGAGGTGTTCTGACATGGGGTGAATAGGAAAACTAAAATGGAGAGCACTCGCTTATTATAGCTGTAAGTAGAAACTAACTTTTAATCACCCCGTCTTCTTCTATCAATCCTCACAAGACCCCAAATCTAGATTGTAGATAATGAGAAGACGTAGCACGAACAGATCCCGTTGGAAGGAAGAGGGGCGCTCGACCCTCTGAAATAACCGAGGCCAGAGGGCTACCGTCACATCACCACCCTCCGCCCTCCAAGGCGAGATCCATTCGAGCTCAAATCACTGGATTAAACATAAGGCATTTACCAATTTAAACCCTGCTTTATTTTAAAAAAAAATCTCCTGGTGACTGCACTCAAACTGGTGAAGGCAAGAATGAAGTCAGTCCAGTTGACCAAAACATTGAAATCGGGGCAACCAATGGAAGCAACCA
>JAMKCH010007880.1:0-72902 GCA_023653785.1 Ophioderma brevispina | reverse complement strand
CCCCTGTGTAAACTTGAAATCCAAGCCGGAGGCCACGAAAGGGGTGTGGCAAGTGCTTCCATCAATTTTTTTGATTATCATGCATAAAGTACTTGTGTACCAAAATTCACAATTTTTATCCAGATTTGCACATTCACATAAGATCTGTGCACTAGTCTCCCACTACCACGGTATTTGTGTACCATTTAGATTCCAGTGTTCATCTCTGGCATTGTTGTAACCTTTTTGGAAAGCAATAACATTTGTCTTTACTGCAAGTTTTCATTGTTTGCAGTAAACATGAAGTCCATCGATAGTTTTTTTGGCAAACAGTCGATTGTTTCACTGAAAATGTTAAGATCTTCAGCATAAAGACAGTGGATGTTATTATCATTTTGGAAACCTTGAACGCCAGTTCTGTTAAATTCGTTCTGGAGATCATTCAAAAAATAAAATGTATACAACCTTGTCTCCGTTCTCGGTTACATACAGTTCCTTTGATACCAAACTCGTTTTGATACAAGCAGATACATTACTATACATTGCTTCTAAATCCATAGTTAGCTGCGGGTTTTGCAAATAAGTGATCTCTTGAGACAGAATCTAAGGCACTTTTGAAATCAACAATGCACAAAACCCCTTTTCTACTTGGCTGTTTAGTTACAATAGTATCGAGAATGAAAATATTATCGATAGTGCAGTAACATTTTCTGAAGACAATTTGTGCTTCACAGAAAATGTTATTATTCTCGACCCAATTTACAAGGCGATCAAAGATGACTTTCGTACTTTGCTCATGGCTGGTAAGTTCGTGATCTTCTATTTCCTAGGTAGAAGATAAAGGTCATTAGCCACCCAATGTTTATTGTATGCCATACTTATGACCTATTTTGGTGATAACCAAACATATAAAATGTTGAAAAACATTTATTTCCACTGCCTTATGTAGAGGAATCATTTCCTTCAATATTTACCAAATTCTGAGCAACTTTCAACCTTGCCCTTGTACAATTAGAAATTAAACTTTTTGGCCGCTTTCCCCTATTTGGATCCCTTAACTCAAAAACCATTGGACGTACATAACGTATATACATACTTGGAATCCTTATAACCAGACAAACAATTTGGTATACTTTAAAACAAGATTGGTTTAGTTCCAACATCTGAGAGTTGTAGAATCCTGTCCTAAATGGGTAGAAGAAAAAGAAATCCAAAAAATCAAAGTGACGGGTAACATGACTTATAAAAGGCCAGAGATACTTTTTCGTTCTCAGGTTACCGGATCAAAAGATTATGCCGATGTTGTGAAAAGTGGGCAAAAATCAATTACTTCTAAGACATCATTTTCCCAAACAGATCTTGTTTGGCCTAATGATTTTGCCCATCCTCAACAGTATTTAGAAATTATAAGGAAAACGACAAGTGATAAGAATATTGCTACTAAGATGACTTTGCCTAGTAGATCTCGTAGTCTTTCTAGAGATCCTGTAAAGAGACAATCAAGTTCATCTAAAGGTGATCAGACTGTTCAGGTATCTACTAAACTCCGAAGCAGATCTGCAGAAAAGAAAGAGTCTACAAAAATAATAACTGGAGGAACTGATAAAAGCCAACCTAGTTCTACCAAGCCAAAGGAACTAGGTAATCCCAAACAATCAAAACCGCCTAATTCTGAATCGTCAAAGAAATCAGGTAATACTAAACATTCACAATCATTAAGAATTTCTAAGGGATCAACGGATCCTATTCAGCTTTATAACAAGTTTGATGCACTTTTGTCAGGTGATTCTTCTTCTTATCGCGTCCAAACACTGTGATTCTCAAATATGATCCAGCCAGAGATGGGTGCAACGTCTGGCTGCTTCACTGAATTCCGCAAGGTCCTTGTTTGTGCATTGTTGCTCCAGCAGTGGGCAGACCAAGAGGTGTTCCATTGTCTGTGGAGCTGCTCCACAACCAGAGGTTGTGTCCCGATCTGCTTCCAGATAGCCCCACTTCTGCAAGGAAACCTTAGATTCGGCCATTCTGGTTCTCAATCTATTGAGGCCCTCGCCATTCAGCCATGAGGAGTCAGCTCCACCAGGCGGAGATGCCACCATGGGCTCAACACCGACAGATGTCACCTGGTTTATGTCAATTCTTTATTTTTCCACCAGCGACTCTCTTAACCTCCTTATGACTGTTTCAAGAGTTTGTACGTTGCTTACGAACTCTCTCTGACTTAGGCGGTTTGGCAGCCGGTACTGTCCGACATAGGGTGCTTCAACATTGAACCTGGCCTCTATCGCTCCCGCAAATGCCGCCACGACCACGACGGACGTCGTGGCGAGCAACTCCCGCCAGGATGTACAAGCTTTCCGTTGGTGTTGGACGGAGGGCATCCTGAGACAATCCGGCATGAGGCATCTCAACGCTTGGATCAAGCTTCTTGTCATTGGCCGCACCCCGTGTCCCACAACAGGGCAAGCACACTCTGCACACGAGTAACACAGGGCAAGCGCCGCCGATCTTAGGGCAAGTGGGAGAGCACCCCATCTTGTGCCAGTGAGGCCTGTCCAAGATGCTTACTGGCGTTAACCACCTCACTCCACGTCCTCTCGATGTGGGTCCTACAAGAGAGAGTGCGGTCCCAAAGTAACTCCCAGGTAGACCGGGTTATCACACACAGTGCCTCCAAGGAGTTGCCTGACCAGTCAACTTTAAGCTGACTCAGGTGATTAGGAGGGCATTGGACTTTGTGTCCTGAAAACACAGAACAATTAGTGAAGTAGGAAGAGTTCCTCTAAATTCTGTTAAAATTGACACCTTCTAAAAATGTGCAATCTGCATGAATTGCAGAGGGCTTAGCCCCAATTATGAAGAAGTTTAATGCCTTATAACTGACCATAAGCCATCTATTCTGTTGTCTTCATCAGGAACTCGTCCTTTCAAGACAGTGATTCTAATAAAGTTTGTTTTAAGGGGTCGTTTTTGAAATAAACAGCTTTTGCCAGTGGATAATAGAGGGAGAGCGTGGCCCTAGCGGTTAGGGTGCTTGCCTCTGACGCAAATTTACCACAAAATTCCCGGTTTCGAATCCCGTTGGGGTCGTGGCACTTGCTGGGATTTATTGGGGTACTATCAATTCTGGATGGATTTGATCTGTATACCACTATTGATTAAATACCCTTCGGGGGACGTTTAAGCCGTCGGTCCCATGTATAGAGTCACAACTGTACATGTACATCGCATCATCGAATAGAGTAGGGTGTAAACCCTGACTGTTCCCAATCCATCCGCCCCGCCTCAAATAGCGGGCCATGTTAGGTAGGAGCGTCCGTAGCATGGCTACAAACCGCCCCGGCTCAGCACACTAGCTGAATAAATCCTGAACAAACCACCACAAAGCCATTACAATGACTTTGTGGATACTAGCCACAAAAAAAGAGCTATTTGAGGGTCACTATACTGATTAAGGGTGGAGTCCGCTCATTCTGTCATCACTTAAATCCATTTGGAAGCAAGTTGCTGTTAAAGTTACGCTTCACCGCACAATACCACCCCTGCGGGTTCGGGGTTTATATGGCCCGATGTGTCCCCTGCATTCGTAAATTCTACTAATGGGGCCCCCTGCGGTTTCGGGGTTAAAGAATTGGCCCGATGTGTTCCCCTGCATGTCTGCAAAGGCGACTAAAAGGGGCAACTCGGCTGTTATTTTGACAGACGGGTTGTATTTAAATTTAGGAGTATATAAAATTGTGTATGATTTTCGACTGTGTCATTGTCCTTATTAAGATGTTTCTGGTTGATTAACTCTTGTAGTAAACATTATCTTAAAAGTCAATTAACATGAAAAACAACAATTTATCAATTACATTTGTCACATCTGTAAAGCACACAACCTATTTTTTTTTTGTGTAATAGTAATAGTAGCCATGTATTCAGGGTTTCTACGTATAATTGGTGATGTAATTTAAAAATCTAATCAGTTTTGGTCATAATGCCAGTTGTAGTGGAGCCATTTATAAAATGTATCATGTATGAGCCAATTATTGGTCGTAAGGGGATCCATGTTTTGCATGTTACTGATTGATTGTCGATTATCTGTATTTGAAGTTGAAGGTTTTGCTTGGTACATGGAATGATGTTATGACCTTTGTCATCATTCGACTGATGGTTACTTATAATTTTGTTTTAAAAATCTGTATATCTTTTGAACTTGTTTTTATGATGCAATGTTTTCTAAGTGTATCTTTTCAATTAGTTGGGTTTTATCTTGTTTTATACATGATAAGGTGATGCTCTGGTTCATCACGGTAGATGTGTAATCCTTTTGTAATTGTTCATTGTACTTTGAATTGAAATGAAGTTTTAATACTTGCGTTTGTTTTTTTATATTTAATTTAAATGACAAATGTAATGACACTATATAACACCATTGTTTGAGTTGTCGTTACATTTTAATACTCACTCACTCATTCTCGCACAGATAAACTGTTTTTCTGTTACATTGCATCCTAAATATAAGATGGTTAGATGAAATTTGATGAATTGGATTGTGTCACTGTCCCTTTGTCCCTGTCCTTTTGGGTAGGTGACTTCAATGCCATATTGAACTTGGGGGTTGCAAGGATACCAAGCGGTTGGGTGTCATTGTAAATCTTATTTGAGACTATCAGATTCTGTGTATTTTAATGAATGGGTCTAGTACTTTCAATCATTTCTGCGACTGACTACTACTCCATCAACTATTGATTTATCAATTGTGCCCCGACTATTTTTAGGACCTCTTGTGTGGAGTTCAATTATATCAGTGTGTAGTGATCATTTTCCAACTTAATATATATTAATACCAATGCGAAGAGCGAGTTCCTAAATGGCAACTTCATAAGCCCAACTGGCCAGAGTTTAATGTAGCTGTTTAGCTTTAATTAAGAGGCCAAGCTTTGGATAACATTGAAGATCCTCTTTCTCCATTCACTGGACTGTTGCTTGGATCTAGCCCATAAATCAATTCCCAAGTCGTTTCAAAAGCTTTATAGTAAAACACAAAACACAAGCCATGGTTTAATGCTGAAGTAAAGTCGCTAGTGAGTGTCTCAAACGTGCGTTAATTTTTTAAAATCGACCAACAAAGAACCACTTAAGAAATATCAGGAGCTCGTGCTAAGGCTCGTCGCATTATTAAAAATTAAACGGGAGTCTTGGAGGCAATATGTATCCAAGTTAATTTTCTAGAACTCATGTTAAAAAAGCTTGGGAATATGGTTGGGAACTATGGAATAACTTAGATAATACCACTTTTTTCTCTACATAAACTGATGGTAGTAAATGTACAAGAGCTCAGGATATTGCCAATTTATTGGTAGATGAATTTGAACACAAGTCTTCAAGCAATCATTATACTCAGACATATTTCAAAGATTTAAAATACCTTCTGAAAAACCTAAATTAGATTTTTTTTCATTCCAAATAATGTAGAGGACTATAATAGTTCATTTAGCATGTTAAGCTGGAACTCTTCTTAGTAATGTCTGATACTGTCTATCTTGGACCAGATGAAATCCTTATCAATTTCTTCTTACGGCATCTTCCGCAAGAATCCCTATATTGTATTGAGTGTATTTATTCAATAATATATGGGCGTCTGGATGTTCCCAAACTGTCACTCGTGAAGCTTCAATTATTCCTGTTCCGATGCCAGGGAAAGATGCGACCACGGCAACAAATTATCGTCCAATCTCCTTTACCAGTTGTTTATGTAATACCATGGAAAGGATGATTAATTCTCGTCTTGTTTTGGTTCTTGAAATTAATGGACTAATTCTAAGTGTCAAATTGGTTTCCGCAGGGCCGTAGTACTATTGACCAACTGTTCGTCTTGAATCTTTATTCGTGATGGTTTTGGTTAGGCGGACAGCATGTTTGTGGGCGGTAAATTCTTTGATCTAGAGAAGGCTATGATACTATTGGAAATATGGTATTTGAAGGATTTTGCATACTTTATGACTAAAGGTAAAATCCCTTTGTTTATTAATAATTTTTTGACAGATCGTGTTTTTAGGGTTCGTTTGGGAACAGTCTTATCAGAAATTCATAATCCAGAGATGGGGTTCCACAGGTAGTATTCTCCTCTGTTACTCTTTCTTTTGAAAATTAATAGTATTGCCACAGTGGTCAATGCAGGAATGAGAGGTCATTGTTTGTAGATGATTACTCTATTTCCTATTCTTCAACAACATAGGGCTTCTATAGAAGACAATGCAAAATTTCTGAAAGATTCAACAGTGGGCAGATAAAAATGGTTCCGTTTCCTCTAAAACGAAAACGGTTGTATGCATTTTTGCAAAAAGACGTCCTTCAAATTCACCTTGGATCCAGAACTAAATGAATGGTTCTCCTATTCCCTTTTTGTTTTTCAGACTAAATTCTTAGGCCGGAATGATTTGACAGTAAATTGAACTTCAAAGCTCATATGGACTACTGCGGAGAGATGTCAAAAAGCTCTGAATCGTTTAAAAGGAGTTTCAAAGATGGACTGGGGGGCTGATCGCTCAGTTTTGGCTTCGATCGCCTTTATAGATCACTTTGGAATCAAAATTGGATTATGGTTTCATTGTTTAAGTTTCTGCTCGTAAGTCATTTTGACAAAGCTTGAACCTATTCACTATGCTTGGGTGCTTTTCGGTACCTCTCCAATGCAAATCTTATATGTCGAAGCTAATGAACCTCCATTACATCTAAGATGCGAAAAGTTGCTCTTCAATCTGCGTCTAACCTTAAAAGTAATTCTGAAGCCCAACACATGAAGCACCTTTCGCCTAAATTTACCAACCAACTTCATACTAGTAAACCTAATGCTAGTCCATCTTTTGGAATCCGTCTAAAAGAGGGGTTTTCACAGTGGTGTCCAATGCTGATAACATTGAGTCATTTGATTTTCCTATTAATCCTCCTTGACAAATTTTGAACTTGAATTGACCTAACTTTATGTCAAAGGGTAACGAATGTCTAACTTCTCTTGTTTTTCAAATAAATTTGATGATCGTAGGACATAAATATCATCACATCGAGCTAGTTATACAGATGGGTCAATGTTTTGGAAAGGGGCTGCTGCAGCTGTTTTAAGAAGTCTGCGTGATCATACGTCAGTTTAGGTTACCTGATAATGCTTCTATTTCACTGCCGAATGCGGGGGCCTATTGGCCTTAGAATTTGCTGAAGTTCCCAATGAGAGGTCATTTCTTCATTATATTTTCTGATTCACGATCTAGTCCCCTTTGGCTTTGAAAGGCAGAGAGTGTCGTCAACCCTATATTGCTGAGCTGTTGGAAGTTCTTTCATTTTGTCTCAATTGAATAATCGGTTTTTGTTTTAAGTAGCTTGGATTCCGAGTCACATTGTATTCAGGCATGAAAGGTGGATTATTGGCGAAATAGCCCGATAGAGCATCAGAGCCCCAGAAGTTTTGGTTAACCAACGAAGTACCAATATCTGAGCACGGAAATTCAGAGAAAAATATAAACTTTTGCAAATATTAAATCTGCCGGGGACCCGTTGATGCGTGTAGCCACAGGAGAGGGGTAAAGTTCTAGGGGGTCAATTTTGAACTCTACTAAAATCTATATAATATAGCTCAAATTATCTTAGGTCAGCAGAGTAAAAAGTCAATTGGGTCACACTCCGTGTGGGTGCTTTCCTTTTCAGATACTTTGGAAAAAAAGGGCTAAAGTCATTTGTTTTATTCAAGAAAGGTCACCCGTTGCAATCCCAATTTGTTTGTAAAATATTTTTCTTTAAATTGTTTAATGGTACTGGGAATCCAAATATGATGCTTTGGCAACTTTCGGCATTCCTTGTTGTTGTAATAATGGAAGGGGTACAAAATTCCCTGTAGGAGTCTATGGGGACGGGGACATTATCACCCCTCCCTATGAAAGGGAACCAATCCCGTATGCAAAATAAAAGCATATTTGGGAATCATACATTAACATAGTGTTTTTTAAATATTTTTTTATCAAAAGAAATCTTGGTATTACAATGGTTGACCTTTCTTGAGAAACAAATGACCTTTTAGCCTATTTTCGCCAATATCTTGGAAAGGAAGCACCACCAACATGTTTGACCCAATTGACTTTGTTGCTCCTGGTAACCTAGAATAATATGAGCTATATTTCATTAGATTGAGAGCAGTTCAAATATTTTGACCCCCGTAGAACTTTACCCCTCTCCTGGGGCTACACGCAATAACGGATTCGCCGGCAGACTTTCATATTTCAAAAGTTATAGGTTTCTCTGATTTTCCCCGTATTCAGCTAATTGGTATCCCACGCCAATGAGAAGGTTGAAGAAGATTTTCTCTCTTATCTCCCCCCCCCCTAGTTCTGCTGCTGACGGTCTCAAAACACACAAAATTTAATATGAATCTAACAAATATTAAGATCCCCTTTACAGATTTTAAGAAGGCTTTCAGTAACTGGCTACAGAATCCGAAATAGGTGGCACAATGCTGTGGGATTCATTCCCTAATAATAAAATTGCATGCCTCAAAACCACCTGTTGGAGCGGCTGTGCAGTTCAGGTTTGATTGGACGTAGGGACGATAGTGTATTAGCGCATGTAAACTTTTGGTCATACGTATATGACCCTAGTTATTTGCTTAGAGGTGAGCCATTCCCTCGGTGTAGTTCGGCTTGTGATTTGTGCTCTTTCTGTGAAACATGTATTACTTGAAGTGCGTTGGATATGCTCTTATTCGTAGAAATATTATAGCGTTCCCCCGATTTGAAAACAATTATTTCCAAAGATATTAGGCCTCTTCGGGTTATAAATTCTGACAGGAGGCGGATTTGTGGTTTAATATTGTTAACTTTTTTTAAAATGTTGTAACTGAAATTTATTGTGTGTTGTTTTGTAAAGTTTTTGATGTTTTTTAATATCTTAATGACACATAATAACACTAAGTGTGTTGAGTTGTCGTTAAACTTAATACTCACTCACTCATAAAACAAGATTGGGAGCAATATGACCCCCCCCCCCCTCCCCATGTTACCGTCCATTGCTCCCTCAGTGTGAAATATAAAAAATCTACGATGCCCAATAGCCAACATCTGGCTTTTGGATGTGCTCTTACTCTGCCAAATTTGAGAGATTTATTATCATCACACAAGTGGTCACGAATCTACTCTGTTGATCCCTGCCTCACATAGCAATTCAGTTTTTTAAATGATTAATGCAACAATATAGAATGCAGATGCCTTTTTGAAGATGGTTTTTGTACTGATTAAGGACTACAAATAAACGTACCTTCATTAATTATTGACGTAACCCCATTCCCTGTCTAACCAGCAGATACGTCAACAGCCTACTAAAAACTAAAATGTTTTGTGAATAATGTTAACCTTAATTATCATTATTAATGACCATCGACGTTTATGGAAGGCACAAGTGTATCACATTCTTCTTCTCCCGAGATAAGGAGCCTTATCCCCAATAACACTCCGTTAACTGGATAGCGCTTTCGTTAACTGGAGATACAAAGCTGAACCCCAATAACGCGTCTTATCTTGGGTTAACAAAGCTGAACCCAAAAACTGTCCGTATCTAATTAACAAGCTTATCTCGAATAAGAAGGCTGAACCAGAAAATAACGGTCCTTATCTTGGTTTAAAACAAAGCTGAACCCCAAATAAACGGTCCTTATCAAGGTAACGAAGCTGAACCCCAAATAACGGTCCTCATCTTAGGTTAACAATGCTTATCTCGAGATAAGAAGCTGAACCCAAATAACGGTCCTTATATCTGGGGGTTAACAAAGCTTATCTCTAGATCAAAACCTTATCTAAGATAAGGCCCCTTATCTCCAATAACGCTCAGTTAACTCAAGAAAACAAAGCTGAACCCTAAATAACGAATCCTTATCTGGGGTTTAACAAAGCTGAACCCCAAATAAAACGGTCGTTATTTGGGGTTCGCTTTGTTATCTCCAATCGTGGCCCGTTTTTGGGGTTCAGCTTTGCTAACTCCAAAAAAGGATGTTCACTCAATATAATGCCTTCGTTATTTTTGGGTTCACTTTGTTATCTCGAGATAAGCTTTTGTTAACTCTATATAATGACCGTTATTTGGGTTTCTGCTTTTTAACCCTAATAAGCGGCCGTTATTTGGGGTTTCAGCTTTGTGTAACCCAGGATAAGGTAGGCCTTATGACCGTTTTAGGGTTCAGCTTTGCTAACCCTAGATAGGAGTGTTAATCCAGGATAAGGTGACGTTATTTTGGGTTCAGCTTTCTGTTAATCTGGATATAACGGGTCTTATCTCGAGATAATAGACCCGTAAATCCCTATATAGCTTTTGTTAACCCCAGATAAGGGTCGTTATTTGGGTTCAGCTCTGCTCTCTCGAGATAAGCTGTGTTAACATAAGATAAGGTGTCGTTATTTTGGGTTCAGCTTGTTAACCCTAGATCAGGCGCGTTATTTGGGGTTCCGCTTTGTTCTCTCCTTTTAACGAAGCGTTATCTCCCGTTAACGGAGTGTTGATTGGAGATAAGATTTCCTTATCTAGGGATAAAGAAAAGTGCTACACTTGTGCTTCCATAGACGTTTGGTACAAAATCTGCACTAGAAAACAAATTATAGTCCAATATTGAGCCTCCTGAAAAAAGTGTTTGTCTGGTTAATTGTACTATGAGTTAAAATAAAATATGCGCATCCACCAATGACACAGTTTCAGTGGGTTTGTACTTGTACATATTATTGACCTGAACGGACCTTGTGTGATCTAGTATCATATATCGTACCCAAAAAACCAGGGGTGTAGTTTCTAAATCATTGGTGAATGAAAGCTACCGCAACTGTGCCAATGGAATTGAGATTTTAACTAGCTCATAGTGTTGTTGCTACTATAGAAGCCACAACTCAAATCCTCTCGAAAAAAATGTTGAACACTTTTCTTTCTATACATTTAAAATGCTCCCCCGCTACCCCCATTCAATGTTGGGAAAGCCAATGTTCTGTCAGCTTCGCGCACTTCAAATTGTATCACATTGAGTCGGGGAGGGGTGGGGGCAGTGCGCCTGAGTCTGCATCATTTGACATCCTCAAATCAAAAGCAATCACATTCGTAGGTCATTCACAATTCAAGCACGAATTAGGACTTCGTTAAATGCAGCGTTCGAAGACCTTTTTCGATGATTGTAGGTCAGAATGATACCATGGGCAGCCTCTTATCTTTGAAATCTGAAATGCTTGAAAATGTATCAGAAAGACCCCCATTGCACTGTAAAAACAAAATATTTGACTACGAAGTAGTCTTCTTGTACTTAGGTGGTTCTTAAACTTGAGAACACTTGAGAACGTGTTTTGCGCAGTACAGTACAATATAGGCAAATTGCAACACATTATGGAAATGGTTTAAAATATGGCATGGGAGAAATGTGCGATATCTATATTGCATGTATTCAAATTGCCAATGAATTTCCATAGATGTATATATTTTTGTATAATGGAACCAATGGCTTGAATTACTTTAATAAACTGAACTGAACCATTTACCATCTATCATTAAACTTGATTATCAAATGAATGATTCGTTTTAAAATGAGTAATTCAAATGAACAATTCAAATACAATTATTTGCTCCATCTAGAGTGAAATGTTGATTCTGCAAATTGTTGCTGCGATCCTTGAGGTTCAAACGTACAAAGTTTTTAAAATTGTGTTTTTTTTTAGGAGGCGATGAAATATGCATCTAGTTTACAATCAGTATGCTTCCTACATCACTAAAGTGTTTGCAAACGAGGGTAGCATGTAACATATTATTATTATTATATGCACGTGAGTGAAAGAGCATGCTCAATTGCTTGTTTACTTTACTATGTCATCAATAAAAATGATATTGATGTAACTGTTTTACATCGGAAGTGGAAGCTTAGCTATAGTATATTTAATGAGTCGCATTTTCATTTTGACTCTAGTCGCGTTCAAAAGCTTTCAGCTTACGATTTCAACAACTTCTCCAGTCTCAGTGTCAATATGCTTTGCAGCTGACACTGCACAATTTGAAAAAAAAATGAAGTTGTTACTCTATATCGGAACGTTAGTTGTAGGCTCAACCGCCTACATTCGTCGAGACTTCCCTTCAGCTTGGGGAGCCCATCCAACTAGAGACGATCGCGTTAAGCGCAGACGATACGTTTGGCGCGTTTTTTTCGCCCACATATTTCAGACAATCCATCTGCATGTCCGATCAGTCAAGGGTACAAAACAGTCCTACAATTAAGGACCGCTTTCGAATGCATGCTCCGCGTAATACGATAGACAAGGAAGACAAATGGGAATTTCTTTTTATATGGATATGGGAACCACTTAAGATCGCCCGAAATCAGTGGACAAGACGAGGATTCGGTGAGTAAGAGCCGGTTCTTGTCTGTCTGTCATTCTGTCCGTTTGTCTTGCTTAAAAGGGTAATTTGGATTTTAAAGTTTGTTTTAACTATATGTAATATAGGTCTTCTAAAGTAGATATTATATACAATAGTGTATATCAAGTGCAAAGCTTACCTAAGCTTATAGGTAAGTGTAGGTATTTTTGAGACCGTAGGGAATATGAGACCATTTAGTGGAGAACAGCCCTCCCTGCTGTAGTGGCTGCAATGTTGCTCTAGCACCACCAACACTCTGCAACATAATGGTATCTGCAAATGCATCGAGCTACAGGTCGCGTCGTCATTTATTGAGAGAACATTCTAGAAGTTTTCTCTGTATAAAAAAAAACATTTTTTTCAGGAATGTGGGAGGGGAAAGGTGTTTCATCAGTAAGAATGGTCCTGTAAAGAGTTTTAAATAAGAATTTTTTGAAAATGGGCTAGCCACCACAAAACACTAAGTTGGCCAAAGTGTGTAAGTGTTATGGCTGATACTGTGCCCCAATGAACCGATGTCATATTAAAAATTGTGTTGGGGTAAGTGGGACACAATGGCGGCTTGTTTGTTATGAACATGTGCTCTGGATAGTCATTATTGACCTGGCTGCTTACATGCTTAATGTGCATGTGGGAAATTAAAAAGCCATTAATTTTCAAACATTGTAAATATATGGTGATTGTTTTATTCAACTAATTAAATGAAATATTGAATATGTTTTAATGGCTTCATCATCAACGGTCTCTTCCAGTACCTAACGCATGTAGGTATGATAACATTTGATGAGACCTCAGTATCCTCATTATCTCATCAATCAATTGTATTTCAACCATTATGTTACCAAGAAGTCAAATTAGAGTATAAGATAAACTACGAGTTCGTATGAGCAAAGTTAACTGGAAGAGAAATAAACCTTTTAATTGTGTGCATTTTTCATGTTTTATGTAAATATGCAAATGAGCTTAAGAGTCTCTTATTCCTCTTTACCTTTTTTACTCGCCGTGAGCACAACTATCTTGGGCATGCATCTCATACAAACACACTTGTCTTACCATATCTTTCATACGCGCTTTTAGTTTAGGCCTATATAATTCCGTCTCGATTCAAATTTTCAACTTCAAAAAAGATTATTCTGACTGTTTCAAGCTCTTTGCTCGCTCACACAGATCCGCTCTTATTCCTTAAACCTAAAATTTACGATACCCTACAACTAGCATCTTTACCAGGTGAACTTATATTGCTTTTACTTTAATGTTGCCTCTCTTAACGAAAATATGCAACTCGTTTATGTTCCTTTTATTAAACTTACAAATACTAACGTGCTCCAATACCGGGGGGGTCAAAACCCCAAGACCAATGCTCTGGAACTTGCTTCATACTCATTTGAAAGGAACTTCCTCCTTTGCGTTTTCAAATCTAATATGAAAAATGCGCCTTTCTTGATATCATACCTGTCCCTCTCTTTATCATTGTCCACCCATAGTCCAGTCTCCACATATTTTTGTTATTTGTCTTGTTCTCTTTTTGATTATAAGTTCTTTCTCTTTTCTCTATCCCTTGTTTTAGTACCATTAGTTCTTTTCCTTTTATTTCCATTTCAAACAAGCTCTTGTTGTTGTCTCTTTTTGTATATAATTTTATTAGATCAAGAAACCGTGTGTTTGAAGGTTTCCTCCTCTGCCTACATTTTGCAAATATGTGCCTTATCTTATAACAGGTGTCAATCACTTATACCAATTATTATTAAGCTATCATAGCCCTAACTACTTTACAACAATATAGATCTTTAAGGCATTGTCATTGATAATAATATATAATTATATATTTATGCTTGATGTTGAATAAAATTAAATATGATTATATGAGTGAATGTCCTCTTCAAGTAGTCACTCGGACACTGTCCACCATAATTATTTACAGTGTACATGGCGTGGTTTGGGTATTGCATTTTTTGGAATGTTATATTTTTCATTTTTGTGAAGAACATCGGTATTTACTGACTTGTCACTTCAAAAATTGAACATCTCTAAACTCTAAAATCTTATTCTCTGCTCATAAAGAAATGCGCGTGTCAAATAAGGAGATTTTTAGTCTTTTGTCATCGTTATTTGTCACGTCTCTGATATTTGCCTAGTTTCAGACGGTAGACGTAGGATTGCCCGACCTCCTTCAAGTTATGCATACGGCATGGAAGGAGGAACCAGCGATGGCAGCAGCAGCATGAGTGCTCCTTATCGTCTGCAAGTGGAATCCGAAGATGAGTCTTCCAATTCCGAGAACTACCTTGGTGCTGAAGTGATGATGGTTCCCCGTGCAGCTCCGCCTACTGCAGACTCTAACAGACTAACGATAACACTTCTTCTGAAAGCTGAGAGTCTCAAACTGACAACCTTTGTCGATTTAATGGATAAAGCTGGGCTAAAACAGGTGCTAACTGCGAAAGGTGAGTTGTAAATGATAAATATTGTAAGGGTACATTATAATAGCTTCGGGTCCAGCTGAGATTTGGGCATGTTCAAGCCGCCGTTTTTTGTTTTTGTTTAGCCAAAAATGCAATTGCAAAGTTAGCCAATTTCTGGCTTGAATTAGCGCTCAGCTCCCCGGATATTGCACTTTCAGCTCCGGATTTGGACGGAGGTTTCCGGCCATGCCCTTGCTGTAATAAATGTTTTAATGTCACATGTTTGCAGTATAACCACGTTATGTGACGCCTTCGCTTCGTGATGCACCTTACATGCTGCAATTTGATGGATATGTTACTAGCATTTATTGCACTTGGATATTGCCTATACTTGTTACGTTTAGCACATTTATTATACTCTCTGGCTATAATAAGCAGTAGGCCTACTTTCGACTTCCACTTTTCAACAGTTTACCTTGAAAACACAAAATAAGAGAAAATTCACCTTATTAGATTAACCCACTTATCTCCTACCTTCGGCAAAATTTGATCGAAGGGTTACGTAGTGTCTTTATGCTAAGCAATTGACTTTACAGAGCATATTTTTTTCAGTACTGTACCCTATAGGGAGTGGCGTAACCAGCGGGGGCAGGGGGAAATTTTCCCCCTCAAAAAATGCCTCGGCACCCCTTCTTCCCCCACCCCACCCATTTGCAAAGGTCTGGTTACGCCATAGACTCGTCTGCAAGGTCACGGTTTATTCTGTACATGTTGTCATGGTACTTTGGACACGATTTTATAATAGGGAACTCTCAGATTCGTTACACCGGTAGTACGTGCCTCTTTTTTTAAGAGTTTTAGCTTTGCAAAGGTATTCAAGTGTATATCCGGCGCCTGAAAAAAGGTCTACTGGTGAGCGTAGGCCAGCCATTAGAAAAATGTATAGCCTTTTTAAGTGACGACATACAAACCAAAAAACAACCCCGCCCCGCCAAAAAAATCCTGTTCTACAGACCCGATCGGCCGTGATTTGGCATTTGGGGGATTTTTGTAAAATAAATGCTGTACATTTAAGTGAAATCAACCGTTTTTTTGACCAAAAATATTTGACTTTGAATTTAAAAAAAGAGAGGGAAGCAAAATGCACGCCATCCGCCAATCGGCCTCTCCTTTCGCGTAGATTAATACAGGGTTTTCACAAAAACATCTGAACATTTACCACAATTACGTCATGGAAAACAGAAATGGGGCAGGATCGTAGAAAAGCTCTCGTAAAAGATATTGTATCATGAATTGGTACGGTCTTCTTCACCAAGACAATTCACTTAAATGCATTCCTGATAATAGATCGCCAACATTATTTCAATGCATGCTCTGGAAAGGAGATCGCACCTGAAGGAGGCCTTCTATAATCATCATAGATATGTCGACTATATCATAGTCGGTGTTTTACAACTAGACTACTTTATTATGTACGCAAGGTGTTTTTATCCATAAAAAAACCACCTGTATCGAGAAAAAATGAGAAAAGTCCGAGAAACTCCAGGAGCATAAAATCTGGAAAAAGCAAATCTTAGAGCGACCCTCGATTTGAATGACCATTTATGATTTAAATGCAGAAAGAGGAAGATGTTGCATAGGGTCTTTGTTGTAGAGCCTGCATGTGATGCCTATAAATCTTTTGTCCTTCATAAGCTACAAAGAGGCTATACATGAAGCAGCCCTTTATATGAAAGTACCCAAAATCCCAAATATCTATTAACTTATTACGATGCAGTGCAGAGAAGACTTGGATTATATAACAGTCTTCTCACCAAGGAACGCCGAAGGACAACATGATAGCCCATCTTAATGATAAAAGCATGGTTCAGATAAGTTGTATATCCCTACAACGTCCATAGAGGAAAATCTGACGATCACCGCAAAAAAGAGGTAGCGTAAGTTTTCTTGTTAGATCTAGGAGCAATTTTCCCCTAAGTCTAGGCAGGGGTCCGCTCCTCGTTGTTTTCAAAAGTGCATTTTAATTAAGGGACGTTAGGGATATAAGCGGCATTGTTGTTGTTGTTGTTGGGGGGGGGGGTCATATTTCAATTATAGTCATGGACAGAATAAGGCGACCAATTGCGTGTCTGACGTAATTTGACAGTGCAGAACATATGTCGGTCGTGAAGAATAATCTGTGAACATTGCAACAGAAAGTTTACTTACGTGAATTATTGTGTCCCTGCGTCGGAAACCCGACTCAAATAGGGCATGTTTTGACATTTTAAATCCTATTTTGTTGGAACATGCCCCGCCCATATTACACATTCAAACCAATCACGGTCCGTGCCGCGCTGATTGACAAACCTTGACGTACGCGCAATTCATTTGGTCGGCTAATTCTGTCCCTGACTTTACATCACTGGCGAGTGCCAAATTGTGTAAAACGTTTTGTATGGAGTGTGATGAGATTGCGATTTATTCCGTATTAAAATACGTGCTTACACAATTTGGCACTCGACGACCCTCTTATAGGCATACCCATTGAAGCTTGTATTATAATTTTACACAAAAGCAAACTTTGGGGAAACACTTAAACGTGTCGCTTTATAATGCGGAGCGTTTCAAATTCATCCGTTCTCATGAAACTATTAGAGGACGGCCTTTTTATCCGGCGATGTCCTTTCCCAATGGGTCACTCGTGGGCTGTTTTGGGACCGCTTGAGTCCCAAAATGGATCGGATAGACCCCCAACGAAGTTCTTTCGAACCAAAGTCTTCGGAAGTTTAACAAAAGTTCTCGGTAGTTACAATGCAGTTTATTCCGTTTTAAAGCCCATGATGTAACTTCCAGTCGCAGCGAGCGATTTCTGCGTGTGAGCATGCGTAATACTTGATCTTGGGTCGAAATCCAGTATTGCGCACGCTACTCGCTCGCAACGACTGGAAGTATATCATGAAAAGCGGTTCTGTTGCTGTCCTCAGAAGTGTATCATACAAAATGTGTTGTTTGTTTGTGTTTGTTTTGTAATATTAAACTACAGTGTTTTCAAGATGTCTAGCATCTTCTCTCTCCCTCTCTCTCAACCCAGGACCGTTTACGTTGTTTGCACCTTCCAACGAGGCATTCAATAATCTCCGGGAATCGACGTTAATCAGTTGGAAGCAAAATGTCACCCTTCTTAAGACACACATGGCGTACCATATTCACCAAGGGACCTTCCAAGCTAGCCAAATCAAGAACGAAATGAAAAATCAAATCTTGTGTTAAAAATTCTATGATAAGGCTCAATATATATGGAGAGCCTGGTAAAGTGGTAAGTAGCGATGTACTAAAATCTATTTAAAAATCCTTTAAAAGGAAAAGGGCGATCAAATGAGAACTATTGTCAATAGAAATGTATAATAAATGGTACTTTATAACGGTAGTTCCTTAGTTTAAGCGAACATGTTATAATTCAAAGTGCACAATCAGTCACTTATTTTCAAATATGATATGTTCGCTTCTGCTCTTAAAGGTGTCCCACCCGATTACAACATATATTTTTCTCTGTTTCGTATACGCGTAGTAAGGGTCATCACCAAAATACGTTAATCCCCAAAGTTCACTTGAATCCAATTCCATTTTTATGTGAGCGTTGAGAGAAATGACTAAACTATTTTCCGGTTACCTTAAACAGGCATCAACACGTCGCATCAATGATGCATTTCATAGAACCTATAGATCATTGGCGAAAATACATGTACACTCATTTCAGGCAACTACTGCTGAAGGCTCTCCAATCAGCCTGTTCGACCAGATGGCAGTCAATGGAGTTATCCACGTAGTCGATAGGGTAATGTATTCCATTCCTTACGTGGACATTGCGACTCTTATCAACAGAGCAGAATGGCTGACGTCGCTATCAAAAGCTGTCGAAGCAGCTGGTATATCTTCCCTGCTAACAGGTATTTAACTCTTAAAGGACATTGGCTGATCATAACCTAGCTCCTCTATTTTGCCTTAGCTCTACACAATGACCGTAATTTATAAAATACACCTATGATGAAAATTGTAAATTAATTCTATAACCATGATAACACTCAAAGATCTTCTTCTTATCGTATCCAACACAGTAGTTCTTAAATATGATCCAGTCAGAGATGAGTACAATGTCTGGCTGCTTCACTGAAATCTGCAAGGTCCTTTGTCTGTGCAATGTTGCTCAACAGTGGCAAACCAAGAGATGTTTCATTGTCTGTGGTGCTGTCCACAACCATAGTGGTCCTGATCTGCTCCCATTACCCCACGTCTGCAAGGAAACTTAGATCGTCCAATTCTGGTTCTCAATCTGTTGAGACGTCGCCATTCAGCCCTGAGGAGTCAGCTCCATGTAGGAGATGCTCGCCAGGTTAAATACCAAAGATGTACCTGGTTGATAGCAAGTCTTTCTGGGGGGGGGGGGGGGGTCCACAAGGCGACTCTCATAAATTCCTTAGAGACTGTTTCAAGGGGCTGGCTTTGCTTACCCCTTTCGACCGGGCCCAATTTCTGTAATCGTAACTGAGACGAGTATAGCACGTATGTCAGTGGCTTTCGAGCTGGCGTCACAGCTTGCAGTCTTTGAAAGCCATCTAAAATAATATCAGCAAAGACTAGGCTTGGTTTGGACTAAATTTAATGCATTTTTCATGCTGATTCTGAATATGCACTGGAACATTATAATTTTAACCTTTTGAAACAAAATTTGACAAATTTTGACCGTTGAGGCGACTGGAGTCGGCTTGCCGTGTTCAACGCTTAAGAACCATCTTTGATTTAAGCGGTTGGCAGCTGTAGCGAAAAACTCGTGTTTGTCTGTTTCAAAATACTTATTTGTTCTCACTATAATTTTCATATTGTGCGGATCAAAAAGTTAAACTCAAATGTAAAGAGAGTGGCACTTATAAACTACTGAATTCCAAGTTTCAGATGAATCATATTTGAGTATACAACTTTGTGTGTGTTTTTAATTCAGCTGATGGGCTACAGTATTATGCTCCGGTAAATGATGCCTTTACTAAGGTCGGTATGGATAAGATTTTGGCCAATAGAACAGCTCTGACCAATGTACTCAAATATCACGTGGTCCAAGGCACTTTATGGACGGAATGATGGGCAAATACATGAAAGTAACTACTATTGAAGGCAGTTCTATAACAATTAGAGGCACGGGTATAAGAAACAGCCGCCCCCAAACAAATTCGCTTAATTATTGTCAATAGAGGGAACTGGAACATTGGGAAAATAGCGGCACCTCAAGGGATTTTTCAAATGTATTTTTGGCTGGATTGTAAAGCTTTAATATACAGCCCTCACCTGAAATTAAGTAAGACCAATCAGCGCCCTTTTGGGTAACAGAACGATTATGATAGCATTACTCCGGCAACATTATTCAGCAAGGACGACGGAAATGCCGTTAAGGGCAGTGTCATCCCTAGTGCTTTTGTTTTCACATGAATTTCGGATTTGGCACCATTTTAAACATCAACCTGTGTTCTATCATACCAACAAAGGTTATCACTGCAGACAATCTGAGCTGTCTTTTTGGCCGATTAAAAAACAGTTTGACCATTTAAAGTCACAAAAACCGCATGGTCTTAACGGGAATTAAGGGTTAGAGAGGATAATTGAAATAATCGATCGAGTTTCTAATTGTGGATATATATGGATTTTAATTGGGTGTAGGTGACAAATCTGAAATAAAAAATGGGGGTTCACCGACTTCGTTTGAGCTATAGGCTTCAAAAAGTGTATATTTTCAAAAATTGTACAGAGCTCTATGGGAAAAACCGGACAATGTTGTCGTTTTCCTGGCATAAAATATAAACAAATCGAACGATTTTTGCTTTTCGACTTATGTGTAAGAACCTTTATAAGAATTCTTTCGGCGCACCAATAAAAATGAGGTGTCACCGACTTAGTTTTACGAGAAAAAATGACGCCCGAAATAGGGGCTAAATTGCAATTTCCTTCAAGTGGTTCCTGTTTGTATGAACAAAAGCGCAGCTTACCTTGCGTAGTGACGCACAGAAATAAGCGCAAACCCATGGCAAGTACGCGTTCGCAAGATAATGGCTCTTGTGAGGCAGACCCTAACAAAATTTGCGTGGAGATCTGGAGCGACTGACGTGGGTGGCGAAAAGTTCTTGTTTCAAATTAGGCAAACATGTCGGTTTAAAATTATAGGCCTATGCAAGGAAGGAAAAATATAAAATTAGGTAATTCAGGACATGCAGGGGCTTTACGTGAATAAGGGATCAATTTTTTTATCGATGTAATTTGTTCCGATAAAACTTTCAAGTTCCCCAAACCATTCTGAATAATGTTCCTAGGAAAAAATGGGTTTTAACAACAAGCTAGATCCCGAAAAACAATTCCCATCTCTTACTGGCTCCAGGCCAACAAAACCCTTTACCTATTAGAAAGACTTTGTAAAATTAAAATGACATGGCATAAGTGTGTTGTGTCGATTTCGGAAATTTTGTAAGGTAAACGGCAACAGACGTTTCTGACACTTTTTGGGGGGAATCGTTATAAAAACCACCAAAATGGAAGAAGAAACTGCAATGTCTGATCAGGGGATCGTACGCAGGCTGTGGTGATTGTGACAACGCGATTAGTCATGTTAGGCAACGACATGGCAATTGGCAACGCATATTAAGAACGTACAAAGATACCACTCCCCGACACACCCATTTAACATGTTTGTCAGTGTCGTTATTCATTTTAATGTCGTCATGGCCGGCAATCGGCGACCCTTACACCGATACTACCCGGAAACCGATACCCACCCGCACCCCCAGATCTATGAAAAACGTTCGGGGACGCCCCCCTGATGTTGAAAACAAACCAACCGAAACGAGGCCAATTACAACTAAAAAAAAAAACGGCAAACATTTCAGCGGTGAACTTCAACTGTGCATGCATCACCGCGAACATTTAAGAAGATCTCACGCCTGACTGCGAGTGCCGTAAGGGCAGCGCAAATGACCACGCAGTACGCAGAATGGCCTTTTCTCTTCAATTATCTATACTATAAAGATCCGAAATCGCCAATGTTGTTTCCCTGGAGGCTGACATGTGGACCCAGGAGGTCGACATGTGGACCGCCATGTTAGAATGTGTACCGTCTGAGTCATGTGAGCATTCCATCGTGACTTGCGATTGCTCGGGGTGTATGTATTCAACATTGTTCAAAACGCTGATAGGATGTCATAAATTTCATTGAAATTGCAAAAAAAAAAACGTGTGTAAACAGTGGTTAAGCGTATTGAATCGGGTGGGGTGACCAAAACGTAAATAAGTAAATTTAAATTACAAAATGAGGGTACCTTCGTCCCGGGGGTACGTAGTAAAGATCGAACTTCGCCCTGTTGTTTTCCCCTGGAGGACGAATGTGGGGACCCAGGAGGTCGCCATGGTGACCGCCATGTTAGAATGTGTACCGTCTGATTAAGGTGATCCCCTTCCCATCGTGACTTGCGATTGCTCGGGGTTATGTATTCAACATTGTTCAAAATGATGATAGATGAAAATTTCATTGAAAATTGCCAAAAAAAAACGGGTAAACAAGGGGTTAATGGGATTGAATTCCGGTGGGTGACAAAAAGAGTAAATACGGAAATTTAATTAAAATGAGGGTACCTTCGTCCGGGTACGTAGGTATTATTCATGTTCGGCTTAATTATGACATTGCTCAAGTGAGTTTGACCTTTGTGCTATTCACTGTAAGTATTTAATCTTGGTGATGAAAAGAGAACAGCAGGCCGGCCCCTACTGCACTCCCAGTCAAGATGATTTAGATTACGTGATTTTATTTCATTTGAGAGATTTCCTAATGGAGGCAAATGAACTGAATTGCTGCAAACAATTCGTGACTTGTGTTTCAGTCAAGACATTTATCGCGTGCAGGCCTGGTCGCGTGGGGGAGTAAGTCAGTAAAGGTCATGGTGGTACTGGTGTACATTAATTACTACAGCAAACATTGGTGCTTCGCGCTTTAACTGGTTATGCAAATTCAATTTCCTTTGTGTCAATATGTGGCATGAAAATCCTGCATAAAATACAAACCCGATGTAACAAACAAAGTAATAGGAGTGTTATTAAAACGATCCGTATGAAGGCTGACATGGAAGTTTCAAACCGGGGGGGGGGGGGGGGGTCTCACCACATGTCAAAACATGACAGAGTGGACGTATCCTATATGTCATTACCGGTTCAGTATTGTGTAAAAGGGGATGAGTTTCATTTGGTCCATTTTTACTCAACGGTTCGGCAAAAATAAAACACCAACAGAAAAACACCAGCAGGAAAAAAAACATCTTAGTTGTATTTTACGATTTTATTTCAGGTTCTTGCACTGGCTGCAATTGTACCTACGGTTACATGATGGTGTATAAAATTGCACAATTAGTATAATGTGGTACTACATCACACACACACACGTAAATATTACAGCCATTTACAGCAAAATACTGTGAATAATTAGAAAAAAACTACAGTATTTGGCTTGCAAGTTGGAAATTAAAGAGCAAACTACTATACTATATATTATGCATAATAACATTAATTTTCCAATTATCAATTAAAAATGAAAGAGTATGCAGACAAATATTGATATCCTGGGGTGAGTCTCAAGTTTGGTTTGGTAAGGGACGGACGGCCGTAGTACGTGCCTACGAGAATCTTGAAGTAGGGCCCATATCTATAGTATGGTTGCCGAAAAAGGGACCATGCATAGCCCATACCATGCAGAGATTTCAACCGTTGAAAAATGTTGCCATTTTTTTCTTCAAATTTTGACCTTTACGCAAATTGGAAAATGTGGGCTTATAAATGTCATTTAATAAAATAGTTAATCATATATAAATGCAATATGATTGGAGACCGTTGTTTCGTCATTAATTCAGGGGTTTCATAGGCGACCCATGCTGCCCCCCCCCCAAATTCGGCCCCCGCAACCATTGATTTTTGGCCCTCAACTGCTCAAAAATATATAACACGGAAACATAAGAAAATCAGGTGTATGGCCCTCAAGTAGGGAACTTTAGATATGTTCAGCACAATCTCTGGCCCTTCATCTAAAATAATTGAGAACCCTGCATTAATTATGCATGTTGGTCGGGCGTTAAACCTATTTATCATGGAAGGCAAATAAAACTGACCGGGGACACTTCCCGTCCATGGAAAAATGTTTGTACATATGCGCAGAAAGGCTGTCGAGGACCGATGATAATGACATCACATAATTATTTAGGCCTAAAAATGTGTGGTAAGTCAGTGTGTGAAGGCAATTCCGATGATGATGTACACCCAACAGGATTTTTGCAGAAGAATTTTGAAATTGTCTAGCTTAAAATTTCTTACAAACACCAATAAAAATATACATTTTCTGATATTTGCCGTAGTTATAATTGCGAAAAAAAAAACATTCTTCAAACACGTATAGACCTATACCAACAGTGCCGGCTCAAGAAAAGGGTCAAATCGAGTAAGTACAAAAGGGGAATTATTTGTCGCATTAAATACGTAAATCAATGACAGTCGTGCTGAACTTATGCTGTGTAGTGAAGTAGGCTATGAATGTAATGTTATTGAAAGGACTTGCACTGTTTAACTCTTTACAGCGGCAATTTAAACTAGGTTCATAGCAGGACATGACAGAGTAAACTTTAGGTCATTCAAAGTCCTTTAAAAAGTGTTTCAGTCCAGTTTGCCATCGTTGCGCAATATTTTTGAATGATATGTTCATCTTGTCCTATATAACCATGGTTTCCAACCCCAAACATCTCCCTTATTAATCCGTTCTCTCTGACGAGAATAATCCTAACACTTTATTTAACAATTTGGTCCAGGCAGTGGCGAGCCTATCTGGAGATGTGCTCCCAGCCAGACAGCGATTGCGGCCAAAAAATCACAACATTTGGCAAAATTGGTTGCAAATCTGCAAATTTTGGATTGTTTTCTCCTAAAATCAGGCCCGCGTACGCCGGGGGGGGGGGCGGGAAGGTCACTTTTTGCCTATGTGTTTTATAATGAAAAGGTCCAAAATTAAGACGAAAATATGACGAAAAAGCCAATCCACTTTTGGTGCTGAGAGTTCAAACGTCCAAAAAGGGGTCCATTTTAGGGGGGTTAGGGTTATGTCCATTCCCCCAAAGGTCACTTTTTCGAAGACCCCCACCCCTAAAAAATCCTGCGTACGGGGCCCTGACATAAAAATTCACTTCTTCCACCCCCCCCCTCCGAAATTTACACCTAAAAGAAAAAAAGAAGGTCTGGCGCCGGCATGCCAGAGAAAACAGTACCGAAATGGCACCAGGAGCACAAGGTAGATAAGAATGCCGTTCACCATCTCAAGCTTATAAGATCTGTGACCGGAAGGAAAAGAATTTGACAAAATTTTACTTTTTTTATTTTTTTCACTGTTTTTGAAAATATCTTTCCAAAAAACTATTTTTTGTATTTTGAACGAAGCGCACTTAAAATGAATATCACTCCGATCGGGGACACCGTATGGAAAGTGATATGCCTGGGTTTCGGGCTGGTGTTTTCAAAGCTGTAGGGGCATTCGGTGATAGAGAATGTGTCAAAGCAGGGGTTCTTTGGTGAAAGGCAGACAAATTGACATATAAAATTTGCTAAAGTTAAAAAAGGGGGTCTTTGAGTGACAGTTTTCAACATTTTCTAACAAGTTAAAGGTTCTTTGGGTTCTGTTTGAAAGATTTCAAATTGTCGAAAAAATGGGAATCTTTGGGATTAGACACAGTAAATTTTAAAAAAATATAGGCATCCTTGGTTGAAAATGTGTTAACAGCCTAATATACGCGTCATCAATCTAAATGGACCCCACACCCTTCAACAGGTTTAATAAGGGAGTAGGGTATAATCCATCATGGTGCTGGTCCTCTCGGCGCCCTTAGAGAAGGTACCATGCAGGCCACATGGCCCAGTGGCCGTGGCAGCAGTTCTGAGGGCAATGCAACCGTTGCAATCGCGTTCAGAGGGGGAAGTCAGCCCGATCCGGCGAAGAATTCATCCCCGATCGGAGGTAGGCGCCCAAAACGACGGATTTTTTCATGATTTCCCATCAAAATGTGACAAATCACGCTTTTACATCAACTTTCTTCCCAAGAGGACCGCCACTGAGGGGTCTTGGGGAGTGAGTGCACCGCACATTGGTTAGCAAATGTTCCCTGCGGGCTTCTAGCTCATGTTGACATAGGGGCCAAAATCTTGAAAGCTCCTTGACCTAACAAATTTGAGGAATACAAAGGGCATATAAGGGAGAAGCGTGGAGAAAATATATGTCTCTAGATTTGCGTTATGTGAAGAGTGATCAACCCGTTTATGGTGACCGCTCCCTTCAAATCAGCCAGCGGTTGCCCGCGCGAAGCGAGGGCAACCGCTAGTCCTCTAGAACCCTTAGCACATTTTACGCCGTCAGTCGCAAGGCGTAGCATCGCGTCGCGCTGTGAATTTTTATGGTAAATGCAAAGGTGCGTGGTTAATGTACTTTTGCGCGAACGCAATCTGGAAAAAACGAAAAATAAAAAATAATATTGAAAATGTAAACAAGCGCTAATTAGACCAGATGAAATTTCAAATTCTTCTGATTTCTGGAGTTTAGAGACAAAGGATTGTTTGATTCACTAGTGCATAAAGATGTATTTCCATCCACTTGCCACAAACATAGTCAATTTAAGTTCGAAAGTAAAGTTTATTTGAGAAACGAGACAGCTTGAAATGGCGTTGGAAAAGTCCCTTTTTTACTAAAAAGCGGATTTTCTCAATGTTCTCAATTTCGCAAAATTGGAAATTTTCAGACAAGGATAACTCCAAAAATACCGAAAGTAAAGAAGCGTTAACTTCCTACGATAGCAGTCGGTCTTCTCTAGGGACGGTTTCCAATTTTTCATTTTCGATTTCTAACTAAAGATATTCTCCATATATACATCAAAATTTGGAAAAAGAAAAAAGAAAGGTAAAAATCAAACTTTTTTGACATTTTCCTTATATTCGAAAAGTAAGCTATATTTTAAAGAAAAATGAAAAAACCGTCCCTAGACAAATTGTCTTGTTTCTAAAAAAATACCATAAGAAATCATGAAAATAAAATAAAATTTGCTTTTTGTTTTTGTTTTATGCTGTCTGAAAAATTTGGGGGCAAACTAATGTTTTTTTAGTATTTTTCTCAAAATACGGAAAAGTTAAGTTTTTACATTAATCTGATTGCCACCATCGGGGTCATCATCTAATTTTCTTTCTTAGAAATGTATACGTTTACAGTTACAATAATCCAATATTTGCAAAGTTACAACCAAAATAGATACGCAGACTTCGGTTGACACTGTCCGTAAACAAGAGAAAACACGCGCCAGAGCTTAATCAACCCAAGGCAGCACCCGGTTTTGACCGGTCAGTGAGCGTTGTGGTTTTAAAGGAATATGTCAGATTGTTGTCAAGCTCAGTTTTGACTTACATTCATAAAATATTGTACAGAACATCACGAATTTCCCGAAAAAATCATACAATTTGATGTAAAATTAACAAATAGAAGCATTTTAATTTTTGCTTTTTTGACATAACGAGGAAAACGGGCGGATTTTTCGCCACGGATTCATTGATCAAAAACGCCCATTTTTGCTCTCCTCGTGAACGTCAAAGTGAGACCAAAACATCTGTGTTGACTCGAATTGTTATTGCGACACTGTAATATTGATGGATTAATGAAAGGATCATAAAATTGGAAAATCAGTTACAGATGACAATATTTTGTTTCATTTCGTTGTGTTTTAATTATTATGGATATAAAATCACATCGATCGCAGTTATGGGAAAGTGGCAACATCGCGGATATGATGGTCCAACGACGTAAATATGATGTCATCACTTTGACGTCACCATTTTTTGCCTGCGATGTGGATTTTGTCGGAATCGTTTTCGAGTATGTCAGCTATTGGGCGGAAAATCAAAAGGGCAAAATACTCAACAAATGTGGACAATTTTTCAACTTTATTTTGATTTATAATGTATCTACTGTACCTTAAGCTTTTCCTCCATACCAAATTTTCCAAATATCAGATCATGCGACCTATTTCCTTTAAGTTACGGCAAACTTAGAGTTAGCCTCAAATACGTACCGGATGCCCCCATCTGGTTGGGTATATTGTCGTGGTCAAAAAGGGGGTGTTAACCCTTAAATATTGGCCTGCCGTAGAGTTCCGTAAGGACTACTATGATGTTAAACTTGGTTGCAAGGAGGGGGAGGATGGAGTGGGATATGTTGGTGACCCCATGTGACCTTGTTGACCTCATGTGACATTTCCCCCTGTCAAACCGCGACGGCATAAGATGACACTCGCGGTCCGTGGGGGGACCGCGATTAATTTTTTATCTATCTATCGATCTATCTGTCAAACACTTTTGTGGCACTTTGGATCATGAGATTTAAAGAGTGTCAAATATATTGTCGTCAAAGGTTCATCTAAGACTTGAGGTAATTGTAAAAAACATCTAGAAATGTTTCTTATAGAAAGCGATTAATATTCGCCACCAAAGTGTAACAAAATACTCCTTTGAGAGGTGGGGGTTTAAGGATAAAGGCCATCTAGGAGTCATCCGAGGTCATTTTTTTTTGCATATTGGAATGCTTACTCAATGTATTAGATTCACACCTGAAGTGAAATAGCCGAACACGCCGTCTTTGTAATAGATGTGATTTAGTTAATTTTCTGTGTTGGCACGACAGAAATTCAAAGCATGGTTTCCTATAGGGACAGTTAGAATAGCAGTCAAGTTCAAAACAAGTTTGCGATTTTTCTTCGTGCTTGTTTGTCCAATAAACCTTCGAAACGTTGTCCAATAAACCTTCAAATTGTTCTCGACAACCGATCAAATGCAAATTGAAGAGAATTGTATATCCTCAATAAAATCTCCTCCTGTCACTTTGCCTCTCTCCCTGGGACTTCTCTGTCCACCGAAATAGATGGACCGTCATTCAACAACATTGCTCAGAATGACTCATACGGTGTGGATCACATGGGGGTGCTCAGGGATAATGGGTCAAAGGTCATTTAGAGGCAATTGCTGAAATGTGCTAAAAATGTAGTTTCTTGTATATATGGTTATTTTCTGCAGTTGCGCAGAATGACCGTTTAGAATTGAGCCATAGCCTATAGGATGTTTCGGAAGTCATGGAAGTCATTTGAAGTCATTGTTGAAAAATCCCGTTTTATCCACAGATTATTTAATTCTTAATTCTTGGTCTATGATTTGTTGTCAGAGTTCAAAGGTCATTAACTTATCCAGTTGGCAAATAGAATTATAAAGTGTTACTGACTGTGATGTTTTGCGCCATTGGTGCTCTTTGGGTGCTATTGTATAATTTATTAAAGTGTTAGATAGATACGCATCAAAGTGCAATGTTTTGTCTTAAACATACAGTAACGTTGTCATGACAGAATGATTAAAAAAAGGTGCACGAGAGATTTTACATATCAGGTGCCCGTCAAAAAATCAAAAGCCCCTTTAATTGCAATTATTGCAATAAATAAAAGAAATATCCCCATCTGAAAGGATTAAGTTACGAATTATTTCTTTGGTTCAAAAATCATGAAATTCATCATTCGTTTTGGAGCAATTAAATACGAAATTCAGGCCTATGTTTTACATTGAAATATAAACAAATCAAATCCACTTTTGTTTCCACTTTTAAGACATTTCTAAAAGTCAGTTTCAATACATTTAGGAAAAGATCTATTGATGTCTAATCTATCACTACATAGACACAATATATGGAAATGCCTTAAAATCTCTTGTTCAACCTTTACTAACTTGCCCAAATTAGCACCAATTTTTTCATATTTTCTGCCATATTACCTAAAATTCAAATAGTAAATATTATCTAAATAATTATTATTATTGTCATTATTATTACAGCTGAGGGTCTGTGGATTAACAATGCCAAGCTGGTATACTGGGATTATGCCACCGATAATGGCGGTTTTGCACACCTAGAAGACGGAGTTTTGTTGCCGCCAAGAGACAACCTGACTTGGCATAATATTAAACCGATACCAAAAAACCTCCCAAATCGTAGATTGTTTTTTATTATGTTGGCATGCTTAGCACTTTACTTAACAGTTTAGGAACTTGACGAGGTGCTGTGCAATATTAATGTGTCCCGGTGTTAGAAGTAATATAGTCAGCCGTCTCTAGTCCGGCTATACAACGGTAAAAGAATTAAAGAAATAGGGCCACTCATTCAGTTGGATCTTCACGCAACATTAGTTCTACGCGGTCCGGTAAGTGGTAATCAATGTTCTAAAATTGAAACAAAAGTTGGGCGTAATTGAAACCAGTGTGTGAAAATTCTCAAGGACTGGAAAACAAATAAAAGGCATTGTGGAAAAACAATGGATGCGACCGAGAGATTGCGTGTCAATTCTCCGTAGTTGCGAGCACCGCGAATTACCCCGCCCGGGAGTAGTACACGACAAAAACGTGCAATTTTATCGCTAGGTTCTATAGGTTCAGACCCAACTATATACGATACATATTCAAAACCAACATTTTTTTTCTTTATCGTACGGACCCTCTGATGCCAAAAAACCTCCATAGAACCCCACCGTTTTCCGGAGATATTTGAGATGTAGTTCATTTACACACTTCGCTATGACGGGACTGAAACGTAAATCTCTCGCGCAGAATTAATTTAGATAGTATCTTTCGCAGTCTGTGGACACAGATACACCGTGGGAAATACTTACGGATATTGCACGTCCTAACGAATGAATGTTACAATACGCTTTATTCCGGTGTCTATGGAGCCCGACTGTGGCTCCCGGCGGACTAAATCTCACCGGTGGTTTGTAAATAAGTGTCCCCATGAAGAGGGTGTACTAGCTAGCTACAATAGAAAATGTACGGCAGAAACCGTGACCTTGTATAGACGAGGTCATTTGGGTGCAGTGCTGAATAAATGATGCTTCCAGCACTCAATTTGAATAACACTATCGACAAATGGTGAGAGAAACACTCAGTCACAGCCCACGGACACTGTAGCCCCTATATGAGCAACCTGGCTATATTTTTTTTCTTGTACCAGTTGATCAAGAGGTAGAGCTTTTTACATCCCTGGAAAAGTAATATCCTGTAACAAATTTATTTTAAAAGAAAATACGTGTTCAGGGAACTAAGAGTGGAAAAGTCTGAAATTCATAAAGTATGACCTTTGACATTTGGCCCTTAGACCTTATCGGTGTCACCAGGGGAAGGAGTGTTTATAATATATGGCACAGGTAGAACCTAGAGAGCGAGCTCCTCAGATACACTTCATTCTATCACATGTTGCATCAGAAAATGCATGCAAAATTCCATAATTAAATGCCCGTTGGAAATCCCAAGGCCCAAATCCGCATATTCGTGGGTCCGACCCTCCCCCTGGTTGCAATTCGTTTCATTCTTTCTAGGGTTCACACATAGAGAGCTAGAATATCTGCCAAAATGTGCTCAAATACAGTATACTCAATTTTTTCCTCCTCGTGAAGTACGACGTATTGCTGTGATAATTTCTAATCCAACGCATCCCGACCGAACAAAAAAATATAAAAATTCAGAATTTTTCATCAAGATCGTCGCTTTACGTGTTAAACCCATGACTTCCCGTATAGAGTCAGGTTAAACCAGGAAAGGGAGGGGGAGGTCGATTTATTTTGGCATCCCTCGGAAAAATTGCATATAATAATAGCCAAATGACCCAGTAAACATGTATATAGATTCTATGTGTGTAAGGCTCATGTTAAGGTAATTTTTCTATCATAACTGTGCAAAACGGGTAACTGCAAAAATCCACCCCAAAAATAAAAAATGCAATGGATATGTACAAATCGGTTCTTTGTAAGAGGAAATTTTGAGCAAAATGTGGTGCGATATGGGTCATTTCCTGTCAATACGATCTGTTATACTTTGTTGCATGAGCGCCTTAGTCTCATGTACGTTTGTAATACTTAGTGCTCGGACCTCGTGGAGTCCATACGCGTGGTAGGACCCCATATACCTGAGAATGAGACCTAAATTTGAATAAAATAACGTTCTCAGCCGTCTAGGATTTTTGAAATGGTGCGAAAATTGAATTTCACATGCATTAGCTTTTTTCGCCAAATTTCTTACGACTAAAAGTTTGCAGAATCAAAATTGCTTGCTTTTGTGTTTTTAATTAAGATATCGTCACTAAGCATATTCGCACATTTTTTGAAGGCGTCCCCCAATTTTTCAAAATTTGGGAGATTTTTACACAGTTTCATTGGGAACTTGCCTAGTAAACTATACCTGTGAATGGTTAGCTCGAAATGTCTATGTTCACAAACGAAGAATTTTGTACTAGAAATAATTATTATCGGGGATCCCCGATAATACTTAACGGCGGCGGAAACGGCCTTCCAATGTGAAATAGCCGGGAAATAGCGCCAGGTACGTGTCTACCTCATCCATTATTTTTTTAAATATTTCGGGGGCAAGTCAAGTTTAGAGTGTTAGTTTCTTGAGGTGGCACTATATTCATCATGGACGGACATAACGTAGCATTCCAGCTCTGCCTTAAGTCCAATCTGGGATCCCAATTCTAATTAACAAAATCGCTACGCTTATGTTTGGTGCTAAATACGCTTTTGTAGCATTCTCTGTTTCGCCGGTATATTTCCTAGACCATTATACCAACGTAACTGGTGCAAAGATATCAAATTTTGAAAATGGGGGCGCTCTTCAAAATGTGCCAATCTTGCTTTAAAATACTTACAATGCTCAAAATTGTCTTCTTGCGTTTGGTAAAAAAGGAATTCATCCAGCGGTTTTGGAGGAACCAATCGGGCAATATTAAATGCAGATTTGGTATTTTTTCCATAGACTTCCACAGGAGCTCGGCAATCTATGAACCCTTCCCCCCCCCCCCCCCCCCGCAATACCACTCTTAGTATCGAACATCCGGCGTCCCCCCCCCCCCTGTTTAAACCAATGGCACGTCTAAAATTAGGATTTCATGGCCGCCCTCCCCTGAAGAATTACGAATTTAAAAGGGTGCCATCAATTGATGAAACAAGTTATCAAAATGAGCTATCATATACTAAGATGTAGTTACAAAATTACTATTTAGAAAAAGTAGCCTAACCCCTCGCAACAATCAGTATAAGCCTTGTCAATAGCAACAAGCCCCAAGTTACATGAAGCGACGTATGTGAAACATAATTATATTAAAGTGAACAGGAGGATATTTTTTAGGATAACTTTCTCTCAAATTTCACTGGATCCGGTTGTAGTCTGTTGTCGAGCACCTACCGAGACGTTTGGAGGTTTAATGGCATAACAGGATTGCAAAAAGAAACCACCAGTCCTTGTTTGTGAACTTGCCTGCTATCGTAATCGATTCCCCATAGAAAACCATGCTTTGGACTTCCTGTCCCGTGCACGACATAAACTCCCCTTTTTAAATCATCATCTTACTACATCACGACGGCGATTCGGCTTATTTCACTTCAGGGTGTGAAATCTAATACAGGTGGTAAGCATTCCAATTATGTAAAACACATAGGTTGAGGAAAGATTGGAGGCCTTCTTTCTACTGGAAATCTCCTCATAGCCGTAAGGTAAGCCTATAAACTAACGATCACCGTTGCGATGTGCACATTTCCTTTTTATCACAGTGCCTAAAGTGAGTTAGTTATCCCGGGTGTGGGGTTCTTAGGGTTTTGGGTCGGTACCCATGCTCGTTCCAAAAAAGAGGGTGACTCTGCAAATGCGGGGACTACCGCTAGGTGTTATCAAATCACATAATCAATTCTCGTCCCGCTAGGGGTATCAAATCAGTGTAAGATTGTGACTTGCTCATTGAAAACATGGGAAATTCACTTTAACATTTCAGTAAAATAACCCGGCAGTGTGTAAATTTTCTTAAAGTAGTACAGGTGTATTTTCTCAATAATTGGTTCTTTAAAAGGTATATTTTTTATTCAATTTGAAACAGGTCCCGCTAGGGGTATACTTTTACCGCAAATTGGCCCGTTCCGTGTCCCGTTAGGGGTATAGTTTTCCACCGCAAACGGGTATATTTTAACTGAATACTGGTCCCGTTAGGGTATTTTTTTCACTGAAAATGGTCCCGTTAGGGTCCACTTTCAGAACCCCTGGAACGGAGCATGGTACCCCAAAAACCTTTGAGAACCCCCCCCCCCCCGGTATAGTTACATTACTCCATATTTCTGCCAAACATAACATTTAGATCGTTGCCTAGCCCTTATAATTTAACACTATTCTTGACCACGGCATTGGCACACGTTGAGTTACTGTTGTGGAATGTCTATGACCGTTCGTTAAAGGCCTATACCAGTGACAGTGGTGCATATTTGTTTTTTTGGGGGGGGGGAGTGAGCAGCCTTACTTGGTATTTAAACTAAACTTGGCCAGAAGTGTTTACCCAGACTATTGACGAATAGGCTAGTCTATGTCGAAGAGTACAACGAGGCTAGAGTCTAGGCTAGGCCTAGCTAGGCCCTGACTAGTCTGGCCTAGACATAACCCCTCTCTAATCTACTTCAACGTGATCAAGCCAATATCAATATTAAGCCGAAACATTGTGTTTTGCATTAAAACAAAACCTAATTACTTATTCGTTTAGACAAAACTACACACACTGTACAGCTTTCATTTCTAGCTAGGCATTACTGTTATAAGTCTAGCCTAGCCCTATAGCCAAAAAAAACCTCTAGCAAGGCCATAAATAATCAGTGCTGACCTCAGCCAGGCTACTTGTATTTCATGCATACAATTTGATATGTTGAGTCGGCAGGATAAATCTCCCAGTTATGTCTATTGAAAATTATTTTCTAGCTATGACTAGTTGAGTTAACAAAGAAACGCTATGTTCCAGCATGTCCAGTCATGCCAGTACACTTTGAACATAGACACGTTTTGTAGTCCTCGTGTCATGCTTATGGTAAGTACTCACCGTCCCTCAAGTTTATCACCTACCGTGAATTTGTATCAGCTACAAAAATCATAAAAGGATTTTCTTCACATACTGCAGTCCCTATTTTGCTAATAGGCAAAATTTTGCAAGCATGGAAGGAGGCGTTGAAACTCGCCTTACAAGCTGCACTGTGCTGCTGTGCAGCAACTAACTAAGCATGACAAGGTTAAGGGGTGGGATTAACACTATAACAGCGACATCACACAACTCCGTGTTCCGCGGCCATTTCCACTCATCATGATCGACTTTGCCATGATGGTTTGTCATGTATGACTAACAAATGTTGTATCACTTGTGAAGTTGTATTCTTTCAACAATTTTTCTTCCTGCGCTCTGCTGCAATATATTGTCATAATGTTTTACCACTGTGTCTTAATCCTTGCTAGTTGTTTCCCCTCCATAAGTTATCTTGAAACGAAAAGCTAAAACAAAATCGTATTTTGAGCAGGATGAAATTATTTTTATCATTTGATTGAGAACAACAATATTTATAATTTTGATTGAGCTTTTATTCAGTTTTATTTTAGAATTAACGACATAATCCTAGTTGTACATCTATAAAACCGTCTCGATTAGGTAAGTTCACCTTATTTTCATCATCTCGCTAGGGTATTAGCTTTTCTTGTTTTCAAGCTCAAGCAGCCGGCAAATTTCCTCTTGATTTTTTCTCTAAAAACTCTTTTCTACCAACCTCACTGTTGGCCAAGAAGCTTACACCAATGCGTCAATATATGGTTTGTTGCGGAGGTTTAAAAACCCTATTGCGCAGACATCGAAACACGATCAAGTCCTAGATTGTGAGCTTCCTACAATATCGACGTTGTTTAATTATTCCAATAAATTTTAAAATATCAGCAAGCTTATCCCAAAAATAGGTTTTAAAATGTTTAGAAAACAAGTAATAAAATGAATTGGCGAGACATCAAAATATACAACAGAATGGAAATTAAAATAAATTAATTTTGATATCGGACGATAAATGAAAACTTCAATATAACAAATTTTAAAGATGGTGCGCCCCTGTTCGGTACCCTTCGATTAATAACTTAACTCCGTAGGAGTTATGGTAAGACGAAAGGGGGATCAAATGAGGGTCGGTAATTTTTTAAACCTGTCAGACTATAGATTTTTTCAATAGCTGGTCACTACGTAATACGCGTTGGTCTATAGACTTCGCGTTCGCGCTTCGCTTAGTTAGGATCCTGTGGTGCCAGTGCCAAAATTGTGTGAGGGATCTGACGGGCGACATCCCAGGGTGCGGTCCCTGATCATTTATTGCATTTCGCCATTTTGGATTTTTTACGCAATTTTCTGGATTTTGTGGATTTTCGAAACCAAAGATTAAATTTTTCGCTTTAATTTTTTGAGGTCTTAAATTAAGCCTTATCCAATTACATTTCCACAAATAAAACATGTCAATGGCCTGTCTTCCACCCTACTTGTGTCTTCTGCTTATTTTTGTAAGCACTGAAAACAATAGCTTCACGGCCTTGGCCATCTTGGATTTTCATGCCAATTTCATCAATGTGGCTAGTTGTTGGTTGCATTTTGAAACCATGGACGAATTTTTTTTCTTTCAAATTTCCAGCCCACAAGTAATCTGTTGGAATTATCTTCATATAATACAGTTTAAATGGCTTTCTTCGATTAGTTATAATATTTGAATAAATGATCGATCCGTCTAGTAAACAAACCCCTGTGACATGCGGAGACAGACGGACAGACACCGACTACAACCCCCTTTCTTGCTAAATAGCCAGGGGGAAACAAAAAGACATGCGAATATGATATTTTTTCAGTTGTACTCAACTGATTACAGAAAAAATCCGCCCTGCAATTTATATAATAATGTTATATGAAAAATAAGTCACAAGCCGGGGATCCCACCAAGATCTTTGTAAACTTTTAAACTAATTTAGTATCAAAATGATCAACTTTTGATTCAATTTGATTCAATTTTATCAAACATTGACGGAAAATTATGTGGTTGGGGATAACATATTTCGTAAGACACCAAGATTATATACAACTTAAACATATGCCTATTTATTAGTTTCACTGTAAAAGTCTGTTGAGAGTTCTGGAATAAATTTGGGTGGTCCTTGGTGTAAGATCTTCATGAGTTGACTAGAGTAAACTCTTTACGCGGATAAATAAGCTGTACAATCCTTGTAATCCTTTGATCCTCTTATAGAAGATTTCATGCTAGGCTAATTCCATGAAGTCTTACATGAAGGATGAAGAACCCAAATTGGTGTTTAGATGGTTTAACATTTATAACATTTCAACACAAAACTTGTATTATGGTAGCTTAAACATCAACAGTGTCAAACACAATTTAAACATGTTTAAATCCTAAACACAATAATGGCTATCTAAACACTAGTTTGTCCAGAACTTCTAAACACTGTTTTCACAGTATAATTTATATTCATAAATTGAAGGTACAACAAGAGATTTTACATAACAGGTGTCCATAAAAATGTGAACATTCTAATTATTGCTATAGGAGCAAATACTAATTTATCCTTTGTTTTACTTTGAAATTAAGCATATGAAAATCGCCTTTTGTTTTCACTTTCAAGGCACGTTTGTAGCCAACATTTAACAAAGTAAGAAATCTATTGGGGATGCTTAACATGGAATACAGAGTAGTTTCTCAAAATAGTATATAATGCCGAGGGCACATGTGGTCCAGTGGATCAGTGCTCGGCCCGCTCGCCAAATTTCGAGCCCCGCTGGGGCCAATGTGTTTCGCCCTTGAGTAAGGCGCTTTACCTCAATTACTCCTCTCTACCCAGGTGTATAAATGGGTACCAGCATTATTCAATGCTGGGAAGGTAACAGACTCGCTGTAGATGAGGTGTGGCGATCCCCACTGCAGCAACATTATATGGTGGAGTCTGGCTCAATCCCTTCGTAAGAGAGATGGGCACTCAGTTCCTGTGTACACAGGTCCGTCCCCTTTACCTTTTTTTTGCCAGTTTTAAGTAACAATTTCCACCTTTCTTTGAAAAGATCTCTGGGTTTTTAAACAAGAATGAGAAGTGCGTATATTGTGTTTAAGATAATCGTATGCTTATCTAGCTATGTACCTGTACAGATTAATCACGGTTTTGGATGAAGCACGCAAATTGTACAAATATGACACAGGCGTTATGACCAGAACAAGTGGTCTTGACTTGATTAGATTTTCAGGGCAAAATATGATATTTAAGTAGCTAATTTGCATAATTTACTCCCAATGGTTTAGTATAGATGCTTTAGCTATAGCTATAAGGCTTCGATGCACATATGTAATTGGTGATATTTATTGCACATTTACTGAGCTATTTTGCATAATTTAGGCAATAAATTGAAAATGCATTTTTGGTTTATTGTAGATGATTTGAAGAAAAGGACCGCCACCATATAAAAGCGTGCGTACATATGGTGATCGCTGGTTACATTTTTTGCATATTTAATGAGCTGATTTGCATGATTCTCGAAAAAAATATGTTTATACTCAAACTTTATTTTGGCATTTTTGGCTTCAATACAACTGTTTCAGGCGATCACAAAAGCCTGCGAGGCTAGTGGTTCGAGAGTTTAGGGCAAAAAGGCCCCATTTGCAATAGCTGCCAGGTGTTGGATTTGGCAGTATAACACTTAGTAACAACACAACTGACAAATGGCAGCTATTGCAGATGGGGCCTTCTTGCAGTAAGCCCTCGAAATGATAGAATTTACTCATCGGAACTGTATACAACGTGTCGTAATTGTTGAACGCATGTCGAGTGTTTAGAAATTTTGGACAAACTTGTGTTTAGATGGCCAAATGTTTAGGGTTTAAACATGTTTTGATGTGCATAGATATTTAAATGCTAAACATTAAAGGCTGGCTCAGATATTTCCCGATATTGCACCCTCAATTTTCAAACAAATCGTGTTTTATGCATGTACATAATGCATATCCATAATGATCACTGTGTGAAATAGCTAAGCTCAAATCGAAGTCCTTCAAATAGAAAATCCCAACTTTGTTATAAAATTCCGAATCCGAAATTTTAGTTAAATACACAGTATCCTGTGGCACATAAATGTTTATTGCATCAAAACGAATCTGATTCATCTCAAACTTTTGAATTCAACATTTTAGGTGACTATTTTTAGTTCTATAGTAGATTTCAAATTACGTGAGACTCCTTGTATAGTTGGACGAGTGTGACATTGATATGGAGTTCAATCCCTGGCCATGCAGAGACCAGGCCTTTGTTGCCTTACAAAACATATTGTGACCATGGTACAAAGTTCCTGTACAGTATCGGCTTACTAGAAACTGATGCATTCAGGTATACAATAATGGTCTGTTAATGATTGAAGGGCTTATGCCATTGTTGACCGGGATGTCAAATCCGTTTTGCGCTAATCTCTTAATACAAGGTTGGACCATTATTTGATGACCAAATAAAAACTTTATTGTGTTATGTGTGCATTGATATAAGAATGCATTATTTCTCCAATGCTGTGATAAGGAATGATATTTTGCAGTGTCAAAAGTAAGTTATGTTCAAATTACGTTTAATGAAATAAATGCTGGTGTTTTCATCCTGATACTTTAATTGAAGAATCCTTCAAAGGTTTTTAGTAAAACAGAACTTTTTTTTAACCAAGAGGACATTTTTTGAACGGGGACACTGCGTCTCACTATTAACTTTGCAAATCCATGAATACAAAAAAGAAGGGTATGCCTATTTCAATTTTTAAAGGGACACAAGGAGATGTTTATGAGATATAAATTTCTTGAATTTACATTTCATTGGTTGGGGAAAACCTTCCGAGAACTTTTACTGCAAGGAAAGGAAAAACATTGAACTTGCCTGCTGACCTAATCGGCCCTAGAGACACTTAATTATATCTTTAATACATTGGTATATTGGTAAGCATTCTAAATATGAAAAAAATGTTTTGATCAAAAACAACTTGGGCGCAATTTTCTGGAATCGTCCTCGCGTCTTTTTAAGGTTCTTTATATAACTGTTTAAAGTTCTTCATAAAACCTTAGAGTTCTACATACGGGATATAAAAGGGTTATCCTGAAGTTGCACTTTTTTCTAAGAGTGTATTGTTTATAATATTGTACTTTAACATTTTATCAGCTTAAACGTTTAAAATTTTGATGATCACATCTTGTATTTCAAAAGAAACTTCTGGAAGAATGGCGGATACATCCGCGTGCAAATAAAGTGTACTTTGTATTTTGAAATGAATCTATACTGTATATGATTAATAAATCACGATTTAATTCAACAAATTAAAACACGGCAATCGATTCGGAATTAGCAAGATTACATGTGTACCATTTATGGCAAGCCAAAAGGGTCATATCGTATTGGTCACAACCCGCTGCTTTCAGAAAACAACGCGTTGATTAGCTAACTAATCAGAAGAGCAAAAAAAGTAACACGTTGCTAAGAAAGCAACGTTTTCAGACACTAAAAAAAGCAACGCGTTGCTTTCCTTATGGAAACGTTGTCTCTTTTGTTTATTCAATCAAAACACGAAGGACGTACATAGGGCTGATGGGGGTTTTGGTGAAAATAATACTTTAACCAATTATACTGCATATTCATCCCTAAGCCCACTCAAATTTCTTCGATATAACTATTCCTATAAATAATTGGGCAAAAAATAAAGGAAAATATGCTGTAGTTTCGTCGTACTCGGCGTCCAAACCCACACGCAGTACATAAGGCTGATGAGCGTTTTTGGTGAAAATAATACTTTATATGAAATATACTATATGTTCACCCCTCAGGCCGCGCAAATTTCTTTGAATAAACTAACTCTATGTAAAAATTCCTCTTTTTTTGTCTTTTACCAGAACCTGTAAAAACAGGCTGGCCTTTTATTCATACTTTTTTTCACAAACAAAAAACAATTCACAACAGACAAATAGACAAAAATGGGGTAGATACGAGAGGATACAGATCAAAATATGCATAACATGCAAAAAAGTACGTCTTGTATTTACATAATCGTGCACACTAAAGCCCGTTTCTCATATTGAAACTCCAGCTTTTCTTGTTGCTTAGCAATGATTTTCTCTAAGTTTTTAGTATTAAAAGCCTGAATCGAAAGAGGGGCTCCCCTACAACGACATAATTATATACCTTCTTGCAATCAAGAGGACCTGTTTTTTCAATTTCCAATTATCATTTCCATCATCAATAATGCCAAAAAGTTTCTGACTTATTGACAGATTTTGGAACAATACATTCCAGAATATTAAGAACGCATCCCAAAAATGTTTAACCACTTCACACTCAACAAAATGTGATTTAAAGTTTCAATCTCATGTTTACATCTGTTACACATTGGGCTGTCAATCTTATGTATATTATTATACAAAGTAATTTGTAAAAATTACTAAGGAAAATATGAGGCGGACTGGGCGTCCAAACCCGCACGCAGTACACACAGTCTAATTAGGTGGTTCTTATTGTTTCATGGAAACTTAATTATTATGCCAAGTAGAAGAAAGCGTTCCATCATTGTTGATTCCAGTGATGAACCCCCCTGAGGTCTACCGGGAATGGATTTGATTGGTTATACATTGGGTTATTTGATGTATCTAGCCAATCAGAAACATGCGTAAGAAAACCTTAATGTTTGTACAGATATATCGATCTATTTGATGCTTACTCCAAGGTTATATACTGATATATCAGGAATGAGCCAATCGAGATACTGTGCGAAAGGTGGTTCGACCTCGGGTAAATAGATTTCAAATTACAGCTTCCTTGATAAATTATCCGTTCTTACTGAAATTTCAAAAATCAAACTGAAGTTCAAAATCTCTCGCGGACATAATGTTCTGCCATCCTCCAATCAGATTAAGACGAGCCTCATTTAATTCAAAGCAAGCAGGTCCGTGATTGACAAGCTTGTGTTTCCCTCGCCCGAGTCGACTATTCTCCAAGAGAGGCGCTATCCTGTTGAATAAAGCAATGCAGACGGGATCGGCAAAGTGTTGTCACATATCTACATTTCAAATCTAGCTATTAGAGGTAAAGGTGACCTCAGATTTCCAGAGGAGTGGCGCCCTCAATTTTAAAACATTGTGTGTTGTTTGCATATACATAATACCTATCCACATACTAATCATTGTGTGAAAAGTAAGCTCAAATCGAAGTCCTAATATAGAAAAGAAATTCATATCTGTTATAAATCCAGATCCGAAAAATTTTGTTACATACAGTCCTATGGCACTATATGTTACTGCATCAAAACTAAAAAAATATGAGTTCTCTTCAATGGAATCGTGCATTTTAGGTGACTATCTTTAGTTCTAGTTGATATAGAGGTCTTGCCACCTTTCGGATATTATGGGTGAGTATGGCTATCGCTTCGAGAGAGATGGACTTCCGTTGGTCGTCCGCTTAACCTGTTTAAAAAAAAATCAAGCTCAAAAGGGGAAGAAACGCCTGATGAAACCTGGTATAATTATATACGTCAAAGTACCTCTTGGCCGTCGCGTAAATCCGAATTCTCCTTACTATAAAGTTCCCGGTCTGTCAGTTACAATAGCTGCCAACCCATTTAATTTTATACGGGTAATTTTATTTTGAGGGAGAGGGAGATCGGGAAGGAGGAAAATACCGATATTCATGCTAATCTGGCCTTTTTCCTGCCTTTGCCTGCCACTGGGGAAAGGTGATGCCAATGATAGGAAACCGTATAATTCCACACATCGATCCCACTTTCGAAGAAACCAAACAGATTGTGGACAGATCAGATTACCCTAATCACAGCCTCTTGCATACGAATCGTCATCGAAGAAATGAACCTCATAAGCCTAGTGCCATCAGGACATACTGTCCAAAACATTATACAAATTGAGACCATCAGTGAGGCATGAAGGAGGCTGGCCGGAAGAGACTACACCACATTTAGAATCCATTTTATAGGATTATACGTGAAAATGAAGTAATGCGAAAATGACCAATGGCCAGAAGTAGAAATAGCTAGAATGTCATCAGGAAATTGCTCGAACTCAGCAAGAAATGCTGAGATTGGTAAGAAGGCCATCGTGGTAGACGGTGTGGGCGAATACACTGCCAACAAATTGAACCCGGACTTAGTTGTCAAAAGTGACTTTCAAAACCACCATAAACACCATGTTCATCATTATTTTGACCACGAGAATGGTTTCCCGATCAATTTGTGAGCGACGGTTAAGAGAAACGAAACGGTTTTTTAATGTTGGGATCGGCAATTAAGTTGGAAAATAAGTAGTATGCACGACAACCCAGGCGATTGGTAATTAAATGAGGAATTCCGCTTTTTAAGAGTTTACCATCCGCGAACAAAAACTACAACCTAATTTCAGATACCTTAAATTACACCTTATACAACAGAAATTTATTTAGACACACAAGGAGTGCGTAAGAGGGATGAGAGTTTTGTAACAGGCTCCATTTCGTTACTTGGGTCAACTATTGCGCCAGTCAGCCGACACTCGCCATGACGAAGGGCGTCAAAGTCAAAGACACTTGACCGATTCGAGCAATGCTGACCGATGTTTCATTAACTGCATATGCCCAAGATCTACTCACTGAATTGACGAGTCGGTCGCGAAAAGTGGGGCTATGCTGAATGCCAAGACAAAGAAATGCATGATTCTCAATGAAGAGTAGATCATCCATCTATTCCGCCGCAATAATGGAACAAGCATCAAGGTGAAGATGTGAAATATATGGGGTTCAAAGGTAAGGGTTTTGTTTTATTGCAAGACTGAATCCAAGGCATTAACAGCAATTATCAAATAAGTAATGCCGATGGATGATTGGCGCAGTAGCGATGAACCTCCCTTGTCCCTTTGGCTCTGCGGGAGTCCTGGTTGATACTAAATGAGCAGGAAGAGCGTTACATATAAGCTACAGAGAATGCGGAGAAATGATCTTCTCTGGGAGGCCAAGTTGACCTTGGGATTTCCAGCAAGGTCATGCAGACCTGACTGAGGCCCTAGGCGAGGGTTACAGAAGCGTAGCTCAGTAGCAGCTGCTGAGGAGATCTGGTGCTGTATAAAACTTTAACCCAAAGATCCATGTGATGCAGCAGTGCATCTAGCTGACTAAGGTGTGAAGAGCTCCGTGATGGACTGGATGAAAATATGCTCAAAACTAAATGAATTTTTTATGCATCATCATCGCACAATATGACTCGATTGCCGACGCAAAGATTTAAGTTGGTGAAGTGAGATAGGGGCAATCTCACGGCAGCGCGCGATCCAGATCGGATCCAGATTTCGTATCCAGTTTGCGTCTACACGGGCAACGGCCAAACTTGATCCAGATCTGTAACGCGTACATGGTGAGTACACAATTGATTTAACATCTTCGTTAAGTTTGTTTTGGAAATTGCGTTTTTTTTTAAAATAGATTAGCGTAAAGTATTCCTCGCTCACCAAGTTACGCGTAGCATTTGTACACTTTAACCTTCGAAAGGGCGCTTTAACTCGTCCTCTCACTGCACCGTGTAGAGTTCTTAGTGGCTGTGAATTCAGGAATTCCAAGGAACTGTTTTTTGTTTTTTTTTGCCGTCTTCTTTATTGTTGTTCCAACAATATATCAAAGTTATACATATTTGAAAGGAATGACTCAAAAATCCAATATATCATATTTTTCCCCAAAACGTATTTTTTGAGAAAATCATAAAAATGGAGATTTTCACCACTCATTTTTTTTGTTCCCTATAAAAAAATATAGAATGTTATAAAAATGTGCCTTGTTCGTTTGTATATTCCCAAGCCATAGTTCTAGTCGGTATTTCCCTTTTTTTCAAATTCTGCACTATTTACAAAGTATTGCCAAAAAAAGCCAAAAACGCGTGTTTCAATTTGGAACAAGGCCAAGTACGGCGGTGCGGAAAGATCGTACATATTAAATTAGAAATTTTTAAAAAACATGAAAAACTAAAAAACATACCCGACCCTAGATTTAATTGCTCTATACTATCATTTCATGCATACCTGGTTGCTGATATGGTTGTTTCGAGTAACCGGGAACCGAAATCACGAATTAATGCGCCGAAAGTGAACACAGAGAAAATCACATTTTGTTCCAAATATGTCCCATTTCGCTACAAAATATAGCCTTATTCCAAACCACAAGCGTTTCATCTCTTATTCGTCACACTCTTCTGCACCAGGTCAAAATTGCTCATCTGATACTTATGATCAAAATTCCAACATTTATTGAGGCTTAAATCGGGAAATTTAAATCCCATACTGTTTGCGAAAGCAACTAACGTGGGCAACCATTTACCAATTGCATACAAGTTACATGGGTGTGCGTCATATCGAATCGATCATCAAGGCGTTTCTGATGCCATCATTACATCGCGCGCGCGGAATAGCACAGGCGCGTATGCGTAATACGCGAAAAACCGCCCTTTTGCAGTCAGCCCATTGATTTTCTTGGTCAAAAATTGCGTACATAGTAAAAGTAAAATGAACAAAATATGAGAAAAAAATAAATATATAAGATTTATGTTAAAAATATATGAAAAAACACATGTTAATGCGTTTTAAACATGAAAAATACTAAAAAAACTGGCCATTTACTAAGTTCCTGACTTCCAGGCCACCTTTAAACGGTCTCCCATGATCTGGATCTGTGAACTGGATCTCGGTGATGGCGCATCGGATCTGGATCTGCGCTCCGTGAAGATTGCCCCATAGTTCCTTCAGCCACTATCAAAAATCTCGGTGTTCGCTTGATCGGCCATGACATGTCAGAGCATGGTTACCTCGTTTGTAAATCAGTCAATTTCTGTTAGGAATGTCGAGATACGTAGATTACATCACTGAGGACGGCATGCTCCAACGCCATGCGAGCTCTTGTACTCTCCAGTTAGATTATGCCAATGATCTTCTGTCTTGTTGTAGAAAAAAAAATCCCATCAGACTTCAGTGCTCAGAACAGAGCTGCCCGTATTATTTCCAAGTTCCACGTAAACAACATGCTAACAATTATTGGACTCTTAAACACTGGTACAATTGACAAAGCATCCAATCAAGGTCCTCTTATCTAGTTAGAAAGACAATGAACGGTCTCGCAATGTTCATCTTGAGCAATGTGGAAGCATCCATAAACCATCTCGGGAAGGACTTCGCTCATACAAGTGGAGCGACTCACTATTCCAATATCTTCCAAGATCAAGAACCTGGAAGAACCTGGAACAACTTACCATATCCATAAGATCATCTCCATCAGTTGATCTTCAAAACGCATCTAAAACATACCTTGTTCTAGGTTTTTTGCTGTGATTGTATACCATGTTTTTATGCTTTGTGTATTTTTGGGATAGTGTCTGGGGGTTGCTCCATACTATGCTGAGCTTGCATTAGTCCATGTGGATCGAACCATGGATTATATATAACAGCCCTTGAGTTATCTCGATGATAAGGTATACTAGTCGCATTGACTGGCAGTTTTAGCCAATTTTGGTAATCACAGGAGACCATCACTGATGGAGATGCCAAGTAAATCGACCCGGTGGAATTCTAGAGTTGTTTAAAAGAAGTGGACACTTGGATGGGCGGGTTGCAGCGTCTTTCTGGTTGATATGTTTACGTTTTACACTTGGCAAGAACCAAGTAGTCATTCCAATAAGTTTACTCGCATTTCCTGCAAATGGTTGAGAGAGGTGGCAAGCTGGGATTCTGTTACTCTTAACTTTTGAAGGTCATGAGGTTGACATCGTTGCGTAGAGGATAGGGGATGGATGGATTCAGGATTTCTTCTGTGATGTCGTTCAATGAATGGAATACAAAGACAGTACACCGAGGATTGGGCCTTGTGGTACACCTGCATTAATCGACTTCTTTCTGGATGCCCTAACGTTAGGATGACTCGAGGGAAGCGGTCGCACAGGTAGTCCTGCAGACAATCAGTAACTTATCGAGAATCCAAGTAGAAAACTTGCCCAGTAGACCAGGATGCAACACTCTGTCAAATGCTTTGCTGATTTCGAGACACACAATTATTGCTTTCTCTTGGTCATTGATGAATAGTGATGCATTGGGAAACATCGGTAAGGGAATCAGAGGTAAAATGGCCAGGACCTAAAGCCGAAATTGCCTGTTTGAAATAGACCATTGCACGATCCCGAAATGCATTCGTATGGGCCCATTTCCATCCGGGAATTGTACCAGAGTGCATGTTTACAAAAAAAGTTGTTCGTTCGCGTCGCCAACAGTGCCTAAAATTACAATACAAAAGTACTTTTCAGATGTGAAGGTAATTTACAAAAATGTAAAGAATACGCAAAGGAACAAAAAACAATCGACGGCACGGGTGTTTGAAATTCATGACAAAAAGTGATATTTCGATCGTTGAAACTGTGCCCTACTTGTCACCTGCCGGACGATTACAATCAATATATTGCAAGCGTCAACAGAATACGTAGAGTATTTGGTATTCTCTTTACGCTCTAAGCCGTAGTGTTTTAGCCAAAATTGAGGAGTGGGTAAAAGTTCACGGATGGAAATGGGCACAAGACGAGATGCATTATGGGGATCGTGCAAATGGTCATTAATGAATGTGTAGCAAGTGGCCGCCAAGTGTTCAGATCAGTGCTCCCATTATCTGTATTCTATTATGGATAGCAAGGAGATCGGCCGATAGTTACTAGCAAATGCTTGTCAACCCTTTCTTACATGAAAAAATGACTCTGTCATCAATTTTTTACATCCCCTTGGGCATTGGCCATTATCAACAGATCAAGCAAAGTTGGGAATGACGGGTGCCAGTTGGAACCGCCATTCTGGGCAGCAATTTCTCAAAACGATGGCTTGGATGCCAGTGTGTCCCGAGGCATTGTTGAATATCTGAGTTTTCAACATTTGTTTTCTTTTATGTACCTTTCTTGTCCAGAATACCATGTGCCACACTTGAGGTAGTTTCTTCTGTGGAATGCTTGAGATCGCGGGGCAGAGTGGTATGTGGATTGCCTGATTTACGGGACTGGTATTTCGGACTGTGCCTCCTTTATCCATGGGCTCGGGGCGAGCTGTCCCCCACCAGGACTTGGACCAGTCTGGAGCTCATCTGTCATTTTATCTCTGACTCTGATCTTGTGAGGAAGCCGCTTTGCTAGAAACAGATGTGTACTCCGTTTCTAGCCTTGCTGTAAATTTAGGAGAGCTTTGGGAGTTACAAAAGTTTCTTTACCGTCTCCAATCACTGTATGTTTCCTTTAGAGCCTTGTGGCACGCCTTCTTCCACCACCATTCTGGATAGTGGGATAAGTTTCAAAGGCCCATTGATTACCTTTTGTGGGGATGAATCCTTGCAATGTCGTCACTGAAGGTGTTGGGGACATTATCCCATGACTTATCTTGACCAGTCTCTTAAAGTAGACATATTCCAATGGAGTTTTGCTGCAAGATAGTTCCGCAGTCCATTCCAGTCATCTTTTTTGTTCAGCCCAGACTTGCCTTGGTGTGAGTCTGGCAGTGTTGTTTTGGCGAGGTAGTGGTATGATGTTCCAAAGCTGTGATCAGTGGAGACTAGAGAAAAAAAAATTGGGAGATCGGGATGATGAGATCTAGGCGATTCTCAAGTTGGATGAGTGGCTCCAGAAACAATTTGGGTCAGATCTTGGAGTGCAGCAAAAGTCACCAAAATTGAGGCCCTGTCCTCGCATCAAGCTCGAGGATACGCTGTCCAACCTGCACGATGATGGCCAATAAAATCGCAGTCAGGATGTGCAGATGTTAGAATTGGTTTTGGTAAAAAAGTGAGATTATGAGATGGTTCTAGGTGTTAGCATACCAGGCTATTACCGACATCCGCTCCCTGGGAGGACAGTAGGCAAGTGATAGTAGTATGGTACCACTCTTTGTTTGGATGGTGAATGAATATCATCAGCTCAAGCCTTAATGGTTTTAGACTGTATTCTCTGACAGTAGTTTGTTTTTAACGATCTTTCCTCATGCAAGGTACGAGACCCGAGAGATTTGAAATAAGTCTGTCTTCGGAATCAGAAGCATACAGTTTGATTAGGTTATGAGGATGATGTCAGGTTTGGTCTCAGGTGGAGTACCAAGCAATCGTAGGCCTTCAGTTGTCACTTGTTTGTTCTTCGATCGTTGGTCCTGTTATCGGGAGCACATTTGGACGTAACCCTTCGGTCCGTCCATTTCATATTATTGGAGTTTTCAGAGGATGAAATGGAATTGGGGAGTCAATCCATGGAGAGGCGAAAAAAGCACCAAAAGGAAATCCAACAGAGGTAAAAACAACTATCAACGCAAAGTTGAAACACAGGACGAATCTGATGTCTGGGAAAGGTTATTCTCTGCTCCGGCAGCTGCTCTGTTACAGAGCCTATACCTTTCTTGGAGAGTAATAGAGCAGTGTTCTTTAAATTCCATTCAGTCTGCTCCGTAGTAGGTTGGATGTCGTCTTTAAAAAGATCACTGATCTTCCATCCAGCAAGAACCTAACTCGGAAAAACTGCCATGACAATATCACCTCAGGTCGCTGGTTGTACTGTCTCGTCGTTACAGCATGTGCAATTTTGCATGTAGCAATTTTGCATGTTACAAAAATGGACAGATGTTATGTATTGAGATCAGAAAAGACTTCTTGACATGAAATGAACAAGCATGGAGTGCCTGAATTAAGCTGATGTCATACGGAAGCCTGACGTTACCAGAGCAATAAATTGCCGTTCTTCAGGAACCCGATGAAGCATCTGACTGTAGAAGCAGAAATGGACTTTGAAGGAGCTCCAAACAGATTAATAAATGGTAACCTATTCCAGCCACTCCATGCACTTCAAAACAACTCCTGGAAGAAACATTCTACCGAACATCGGATCTATATGAATCTATGATGTATACCTAACCTCCTACATTGTGGAGAGCAAAGTTCCGCTGGGCATGGCTTTCGAACAAGGTCCAGATTATATCAATCTTCTGTGAGACTACCATGCCTCAAGAGAGGTAGCAGACGACTACCTACCCTGATTATTGCCTAAGCATAGACAACCGGCTTCACTTTAAAGTGGGAACACCATGCATGCGTGATAAAGTTTTGGCAAATAAGTGTGTCACGGGTCTCACGGGAGGAGAATGAGGAGGATCAAGGAGGCGGATACTTTGTATAAACTGTAACAGAGGCTAAAAAAGGTCGTGTGTACAATTATACACATGGGATGGCTTCAGTTTCTAAACAATTACAGCAGAACATACCTTTCCTTTCCTATACACTTTGCGATCACATGTTTATATATGGTGGTAGGCTGCCGGCTGAAGAGGTTATATAGGGCCTAAATATTTGTAAGCTACATTTCAACGTTTATATTGAAATGAATATATTATGATAACTTAAACCATCAGAAATCCTCTATGAAAGGCAGAGCTCAGTGGTTTCATAGCAAACTGTTTGTCAATGTTTGTGTAGGCCTATATGAATTCTTGACTATACTAGACCTTGCTATCAAAACATGCCTTCCTGTAAGCCCGCTGATCATTAACACTTTGCTATTACCATTGTCGTTGTCTTTAATATTCTAAAATCTCCCGCTGGCGCACTGCGGGTCCGTATACGTGTATAAAAGCAACGAACAGCCATTGTTTGGCGTAAAATAGGCCCACGGTCAAGGCATAATTTTCTATAAAAAAAACTGAAAATGTAATCGTTTAATACAACTGTATATAACGATAAAGTGGCGTTGGTAGTTTCGTTAAACTATTCTTAATTCTAACCATTGACTAACCCACACTCAACAATCGCAACAGTTCTCGTAGTTCGCCGGTGGACAATAGGCCTAGCAGCCGACGCTACAAACCATGACATTTGGAGAACGATGAAAAGTTGTTAATATTTCTTTCTGCACGTTGTCGAGGCTCACCGCATAACATTCGTCGAGAGTTTCCCTCAAGGAATCCGTCAGCAAAGTCATGATAAACATACTCTCCAGGCGAGACGAGGCGAGAATGTCGGGCCGCTGCCTTCTGGCCCATACATTTTTTACAGTTCCCATCCTCAGGTCGCTTCCCCATGCACGCAATCCCCTCTTCTCAACGATCGTTCTCGAATGCGAATGCAAGCCCGCGTGAACAAAATTGATAGAGGGTAGGAAGAATTGGAGTTTCTTCCTACATGTAAATGGAACCGAAATAGGACTTCGAAATCAGTGGAACAAAGACTATCAAATCAGTGAGTGTCTTTTCATGTTATGATCAAGCTCTTATCCATAGTCTTCAAAATTACAAAAAATAAATTTCTTAAATTTTCATACGTTAATGCTCGATATGGCGGAAGTTCTGGCCTATACCCTCAACAAAACGAACAAACAAACCTACAAGTTCTTTTCCGGTAATCTTCGGTATACATTGGCCCCCCGTTTTGCCGTATTGCCCAAATTTCCTCAAACCAAACAAATGCGGACTTGTTTTTTGTTTGTTTGGTTTTTATTTTTTTTTGCAATTTCCTTCCTGAATTTTCCTAATCATTAGCATGTTCATGTTGAGCAAAGAGAACAATTACACAAACGTCGCCTACAATTCTAAATTAATTGGTTCGCCAATTAAACCCCGGGGGGGGGGCAGTTGATTCCATGAGGTGGATATGGCATGCGTGAACATGGACTTCGACATGGGGCCCCACCCTAACAAGATATTTCCTTCCACCGACGTAAAACATACCCTAAACAAGCATTTTGTCGTTTTTTTTTGCTCATCTATAACAATCTTTCTGTAAGTTTTTACTACCCCTAAACAAATAAGCATGCATGGTGTTGAGTTCTGGCTTTGCTCCTGTTGCTTTTCTTCCAAATTAATCAATATTTTGATGATTTTGATCTCCCCGTACATCACAATTTCAGGTTACGAAAAAAACATAACCCTTTTCCCCATATTTTGCTGTTTTTGCACCCTAATCACTGTGCGCGTATATCGCTTGTTGGAAAAAGAGACCTTTTACGCGTTTTTCTTGTGCCGCATCATATCCACCTTGAATACAAGTGGCCTCCCGGACATTAACAGTCGTTGCAGTAAATGTTCTTTCCTTTCTTTCCTCTTCGGTATTGCTCGGAAAAAAACGAAGGTTTGGTGTACACTGGTACTGATTTTACACATGACACTGTAAAATGGTGCTTTTGGCAAAGAATGTCAACTGCATGTGAATCAGTTTTAAGACACATGTCTAGTTAGACGCAATCATGTCTCTATTTAAGACAGTTCCAAATGTCAAGTCTCGATTCAAGACACCCAACTACACAAATCTGTTTTCATGCAAAACACACTTTGATGTCTAAAGACCTGTCCTTTGAAGCAGTTTTGAGATATACTTTGAGACATGTCTTCGTGTCTTAATCTTCGTTATTGTGTCCAGTTATTTTCATATTCATTTCTTTTGGTGAGACTTGTCTGTTGTCTAAGCCTGTTTAATATGGTACCAAGGCATAATTTTCTATAAAAAAAACTGAAAATGTAATCGTTTAATACAACTGTATATAACGATAAAGTGGCGTTGGTAGTTTCGTTAAACTATTCTTAATTCTAACCATTGACTAACCCACACTCAACAATCGCAACAGTTCTCGTAGTTCGCCGGTGGACAATAGGCCTAGCAGCCGACGCTACAAACCATGACATTTGGAGAACGATGAAAAGTTGTTAATATTTCTTTCTGCACGTTGTCGAGGCTCACCGCATAACATTCGTCGAGAGTTTCCCTCAAGGAATCCGTCAGCAAAGTCATGATAAACATACTCTCCAGGCGAGACGAGGCGAGAATGTCGGGCCGCTGCCTTCTGGCCCATACATTTTTTACAGTTCCCATCCTCAGGTCGCTTCCCCATGCACGCAATCCCCTCTTCTCAACGATCGTTCTCGAATGCGAATGCAAGCCCGCGTGAACAAAATTGATAGAGGGTAGGAAGAATTGGAGTTTCTTCCTACATGTAAATGGAACCGAAATAGGACTTCGAAATCAGTGGAACAAAGACTATCAAATCAGTGAGTGTCTTTTCATGTTATGATCAAGCTCTTATCCATAGTCTTCAAAATTACAAAAAATAAATTTCTTAAATTTTCATACGTTAATGCTCGATATGGCGGAAGTTCTGGCCTATACCCTCAACACAACGAACAAACCAACCTAACAAGTTCGTTTCCGGTAATCGTCGGTATAAGTTGTTGTGCCCCCTGTGCCGTATTGCCAAATTTCTTAAAAACCAAAAACAAGATGCTGATTTGTTTGTTTGTTTGTTAAAATTTTTGGTTTTTTTTTTTTTTTGCACTTTCCTGATTTCCTATCAATTAGCATGGGCAGGTGAGCAGAAAGAGTCAATATACACAAGCGTCGCCTTACATTCTACAATTAGATTGGTCGACAATGAAACGCCGGGGGGGGGGCAGTTGTATCCAAAGGTTGATTATATGCGTGAAACAGGGACTTCCGAAATGCCACCCTAACAAGTATTTTCCAAATTCCACCGCTCAAAACAATAACCCTAACCAAGCATTTTTGTTCTGTTTTTGCTATCATAAACAATTCTTTCGTAAGTTTTTACTAACCTAAACAAATAATCTTATGCCAATTGTGGTTGATTATCCTGGCTTTGCTCCCCCCTTGGTTGCTTAATTTCCAAATTAACAATATTTGTGATGATTTTGATCTCCCGTACAATCACAATTTCAGGTTACGAAAAAACATAGACCTTTCTTTCCCCCCATATTTTGGCTGTTTTTGACACACTAAATCAATGTACGTCGGCGCGTATCTCGCGTGTTGAAAAAGAGACCCCTTTTTACGTCGTTTTTTGTTTCACGCATCATATCCACCTTGAATACAGTTTCCCCCGGACATTAACAGTCGTTTTGCGTATAATGTTCTTCTTTCTTTCTGTTTTCCTCTTCGGTATTGCTGCGGAAGAAAAATCAAGGGTTTGGGTACACTGTCACTGATTTACACATTAACACGTAAAATGGTGTTTTGGCAATAGACTAGTGTCCATGCATGTGAGTCGGTTTTAAGACACACATGTCTATTAAGACACAAGTCAGTCCTCCTATTTAAGACATGTTCCAAATGTCAAGATCCTCTTTCCAAGATCACCCAACTACAACAAATCAGTTTCATTCATGCAAAAACACTTTGATGTCGAAAGAATGTCTTTGAAGTCGGTTTTGAGATATGGACTTGTTGGAGACATGTCTTCGTGTCTTACATTTGTTTTCATTTGTGTCCAGTTGTTTGATTTCATTTCTTTTTGGTGGAAAGACTTGTCTATTGCGCTATCCATGTCTTAAATTTGGGGGGGGGGGGGGGGGGGGGGTTACCAAGTACCTATTTTACAGTGAGAAAAGTTAAAATGCAGCCTATCATGATGATTTTAAAAAAAGCAACCGGTAACAAACTTCATAATATTATGCGTTCAACTTTGGGCCCCTATTGTCCAAAACAAATATATTTTCAAACCTATTGTATAACGTGGATGCCACGTATTATTTAAAAAAAAAATTACAAACATGTCCTATATGTCCGCACTACTTGTTTTTGGCTTTTTTACTAAAAATGCAATTAAACATATTTTTTTTAAGTGTTGAATAGGGAAAGCCATTTCCATGCAAACAAAAAGGTGAATTTGTTTCAACACCCAAATCATTTTAGCAGTCAGAATATCTTAAATAAATGTGCAAGCTTTTGAATTGGTCGTGTTGACCATTGCTAAAACCAACCTCGGAAATCGTTCGAGGCTTAGGCCTACTGCATCGACATAAGATTAACCAGGCTGGAAATTTGGCAAAAACACATGTGGAATCAAAGATCTTACCATTTAACTTGCGTCAAACCCTCTGGCAATAATGGCAGTCTGGAACATGACCTCATATGGACCTTTTGACCTTGGTTCATGACATTTGACACCATCCACATATGAAGAACCACTATGCCACCTTAACCCGAAGTCTGGTTTAAATCGACTCGAAATCTTCTAGAAAAAGACGTGAAACAACGAAAACCTAACAAACTGGAACACACACTGACACCGCTATCTGCAAAATCACACCCCAATTCCCCCCCCCCCTACTTCCCCTCTCTACGCTTGTTAAAGCCGGAGGATAAAAAGGTCATTTTAATTCTTCAATCAAAAGTTATAATTCGTGTTCGAAGGCTCTCTGTCAACTTTCATTCATTGGTTCACACGTCGGATACAAATAATTTCACAGATCATATAGGCAGAAATCGTGCGAGGAGTAAAGCATATTCACCATCCTACGGGAGGGGGTCATTATACAGCCGTGGGGGGGGGGGGGGGGGGTGTGGAGGATTTTGAGGGGGGAACCCGAAAAAATTTGTGTAGAGAGAGAGGGGGAACATGAACTTTTGTAAATGGGAAATCACATGATCAAGGTGGGGGGGGAGTGTGAAATTTTTGAACGGAAGCGCGTGGGGAACGCGAAAAATTTTTGCCGAAAAAAAGTTTAAATCCGCTCCATTCCCCCTGGCATAATAATGACCCCGCGCTCCTACACTGAGATATTAAATTAGTCAAAAAATGTGTCTTATTGAACTAATTAAAATTAGTCAATGCAAATCACTGTTTTTAACACCATTCATGAAAATGTACTTCAGGAGGGTGGGGCTGGTGAAACAAAGTGTATATGCTATGCTGGAGATGGATGCAGGCCTTCGGACACATGCATTGCAGTGTGTATATATTCTCCAATGGTAGATCATACAAAATATAATATATCTCTTTACCGGGCTCAAATTTACACTGAACATAAAATTCAGAATATAGCTACGTTCCATGTAATCTGATGAATCATTTATAAGCAATTGTGCATCCACTGAGCAACATCATAATGACTAATTAAGGACGACTTTAGACTAGTCAAATGACTAGAAATTAGTTAGTCAAGCACATAATGATGAATTTAAGTACACTTAGGCCATTTTGCCATTAGTCATTGACGATTTTGTAATTAAAAAGTCCAAAATTTCAAGTTGTAGAAATATTGCAATTATTAATTTAACCAAATCTCTAAAAAAGCATTCTTTTTAATCAAACCACTTTTTTTAGCACTATTTTGTGGATTATCAAAAAAATAATGTGCATGACTATATTCAATTAGTCAATAAGACACTTTTTTGAACTATTAATATTCTCAGTAGTAAAGCTAAAGAAATAGCAATACCGTGGCGAGAATTCATTCTATCAAACACATAATTAGAGTCCTCCAGTTTCACCTGGCCTATTTCCCATGTTCCACGAGCAAGTTCAATAAGTAGCACAAACACGCACCCACCACAACGGGTATTTGTGATTTTCTAACCTAACTCTTGGTAGGCTCCTGGATCCAGTGGTGCACAACGTTAACGGACCACGAAGGGGAGTTTAGCAATTTAGGGTAAAGCACTGATTTCAACACCTGCAAACGACAATGTTCAACATTATTTTGAGAAGAAATGTCAATAACACAGCCAGTGTGAAAAATCAATAGCAAGTTTGTCGGTTCATAGAGACAGCCTTTCAGCTAATGGAAACGGCTCACTGCTCTCAGCGTGCTTAGTTCCAATTGCTAAAATAATACTTTCTGATACGTTATACGGGGGAAGCGCAAATCATGCAGCAAACACGTGAACAATATTTCAGATTACATAAGTAAAAGCACCTCGTCCAGTAATATCAAAGAAAATGGCAGCCTAACATTTGAAACACATGAAGGGCCTCATTGCATCCTGAATTCTTTACTCCATCAAAAAAAAAAACCTACGGTTACCATTTGCCAATGCCGTGGTGAAGAAATATCCTTTTCGCTAAAAACACAATAATGTTGATGTGCACCGTACCACCCTAATATTCTTTTCGTTTCTTAAAATACAGCAAGTCGTTATATTAATTGCGGATTTGTCTACATCGGACATGTCGGACAACTTAGGCAAGATCTTTAATGTGCAGTGTGTTATTTTTGTTATTGTTTGGTTTCAGACGAACGACGCATATTTCCCCAATCCCCGTACGGGATGATGCGTGACGGGACCAGCCATGGCAGTGGTAGTGTACATGCTCGGCAAGTAATAGGATGGAATATGAAGGTTCAATAATTCCATACCGCTCCGACGCATATGATGATACGATTTCCCCGAGCAACTGTGCCTGCTGCAGCCTCGCCGACGACGAACCTTAATGCAGAGAGAACTGACGCTATTCAAGAAACTTAAGAGCTGAAACTGACAACCTTCGCAAAATTAATGGCTAAAGCTAACCTAAAAGATCTTTTAACTTTCCAAGACGGTGGGTTTAAATTATATTCCCGAGTTTGGGGGGGGGGATAATGAAAATGAAACATGTGACACGGATGATTGGTCACCTAATCGCTTTCATCCATTAATCCTATTTTGTTTGTTTTGTTTTGTTTTTTTTGGTAAATATTGGGCCAAATTACCATGCACTATAACTAATTTTATAGTATACTTTGGCGACAAAAACAACTAAATGAGTATTTTGCAATGTTTTACCTCTAACTAATTAAAACCCCTCGTTTTCATTTTCACTGAAAGAAACTCCTCTTTTAAAGGCACAGTCAGTCATTTTCCCAAATAATTAACCAGCTGCAGTGTTGCAGCATCATATCAGCCAATAACATTACCGTTTTTCGTGAAAACGGGCATTAAAGCTGGTTAAAGTTTTATACCTTTTAAAAACTGTCGTTCACATTTCTCTTTATCTAGGAAAGTTTCACATTTTTTGCACCTAAAATGAGGCATTCCAACATCTTGGAGAAGAAACACTTGTTAACTGGAAACAAAACCAGAGCATTCTTCAGACAAACTTCATACCACCTTCACAAAGGGCCTTTCAGATCAGCCACATCAGAATGATTTCCTCCCTGGTCTTAAGGGTCCTATGATAAGGTTCAATGTATCTGGAGAACCGAGCAGGAAGTAAGTTGACGTCAGGTCTTCGGCTCGGATTATGGCATAAACTTCATAAAATACTTGGTTTGACCTCAAAATAGTTCAAACAGAAACAATTTTGGCGTTGGTTATACTAGAAACGCCGAGAGAATGAACATATCAAAAGGCTGAGTATAAGTAGCGGGGAACATTTATTTGCAGGAGTGGAGCAAGGTTCGTATCAGGGTGAAAATAATAAAGTAAAGTATAGAAAATTGTACTGAAATCTACATACCAACATTTGGCCATATCGTAATGATTAAAAAGTATATTTGGCCCTATCTGTGGTTATAGTTATAGGGCAATAAAGGTTCAAGGTCGTCCTAGGGGTAACATTTTCGAATGCTTCGATGCGTTCAAAATGGTCCCAAATTCTTCATATAGTCCCAAAGGACCAAGAAATATAATACTTGGCACTCATTTCAACCATTAATATGGGTGATTATACTTACACCAACCGGTGATGGTTGATTTAAAAGTAAAATGTCGTTTTTTCAAACAAATCAATGATACAGATTTAGATGCAAAGTGTCAGCTAAAAACCCCCGCAAAAATGCTATTGAAAACGGACACTCTGATTTTTCGCAGTTTTCAGAAGTTACAGCATGTTCTTCCATAATCTATCAAATTAAATTATAGGAAACAGTCAAGTCCCACGAAAATAACACGAAAATATAATTCAAATGTTTCGGCCCAATTTCAGGCCCAATATTGCCATGGCCAGGTTCCACGGTTGGTTTGGGGACACTACGCGACATCTTAAAATTGACTACAGTGAGTAGGTGGGAGTCAGGAAAGAGTCAAAGTAGGCTAGGGGTGGAACAAAAACGTAGTTCAATTGGGGGTAGAGGTAAAGACAGGAAGAGTGAATAGCAAAGGGAGGATGGTGGAGGGTGGTTAGAATAGGAGGCATCTCAGGGGAGAAGGGAAGGCATAATATAGTGGGGAGATGGTGCAATGAGATATATCCCCCCGCCCCCCCCCCAATTTTCTGATATGCTAGTCAAAGAAACCTACAGTTTATTCTTGACGCATTAATATTGTTGCCAGGTCCACTTAAATGTTTTAATTTAGCTTTCAGTTCGGAAACTTCCTAAAGATTCGCAACTGGCACTTAGCTTGGGAATTACGCGCTAAAGAAATCATGGGAAACCTTTGCAGGCACAAAGCGTGACTGCTTCCGCCATTTTTTACATGTTCCAATTGTTGATTTTGTCTAAACTTTTGACACATTATATGCATGTGACAATTTAGGAAGTTTGATCACGGGTTTGTTTACATAGACGGCATGATCATTATTCAAAAATTATAACTAAATCGAAGACATAGCAGTTTTAACTTGTAATTATATGAAAGATATTGTCACAGATTACTTGTGGGCGTGAAAATTTTGAAGAAAAAATTTGGTCCATGTTTTCAAAATGCAACAAAACTAGCAAATTGATGAAAATTTTGGCTGAAATCATATGGCTGCCGTGAAGCTTTGTTTTTCAGTGCTTACACAAATATCAGAAGACAATTAGGGGGCAGACAACGCCATTGCCAGGCTTTTTATTTTGAACTGTAAATTGGATAATGATTAATTTAAAGACTAAAAAAATTGAAGAAAAAATTAATCTTTGGTTTAAAATCCACAAATCTAGGAAAATTGGTCAAAATCCAAAATGGCGGAAATGCAATAAATGATCATGGCCGAACCCGGTGTGATATCACAAATTTGTTATCTGTTGCAATTTTTTTTTAGGTAAAAACAACTTTCTTGCACAATGACACTCCATGAAGACAACCTTAAGGAGGTCTAACTATAATCCTCAAAGATTATCCTATAAAGCGTATTTCGCTAAGATCACTTAGTATTGAATTAAGCCGGTGTATCACTCCGATGGTGTTTCTAAGGCCGAGGGATGGTTTATGTGGCATAGGTAAAAGCCAGCACTCTTGGCTTCTGTTCATCAGTTGTAAATTGTGTCAAAACAATCACGATTTTAAAATTCGCAACGAAAAGAAGAAAATCCGCTCCTCTTCCCCAAAACCCAAAAACCCTTCTTTCTTTTCCGTAAGAGGACAAGAAAATCTCTGCTTTTCCCCCGAAAAAAATAAAGAAAATCCCTTTCCCTATCACCAAAGAAACGAAACCCCTCTCCCCTCCATCGAAAAAAGAAAACCTTCTTTCCTTTCTTAAACAAAGATTGGATAGAACCCCCCCCCCAAAAAAAATCCCTTTCTCAGAGGTAGGGTTATAACGAGAATCCCAGTCTAATAAGTTTTGGGAAAAGTTTGAAGATGTTTTTCTATAGTTTGCAGGTGCTGAATCAGAATTTTTGGTCCAACCTTGGGATGTGGGAACTTGTAAAATTAGTACACAGGTACAGGGTCACCAAAACTTGACTCTCATATTGTATCTGAGCTTCCCCAAGAATTGAAATGATTTTCTGCTTCAGTATGACCAGGGCCATAATTTGCACCGGTTTCAACAAAATCGAGCCCTGGATTTTGTTTTGCCCCAGAATGACCTTAATTAACCTTATCGGCCGTGTAGCCGTGATAACTAAAGGTGGGAAACTATACAAACTATACCTTTTTTTTTAATCATTATAGTGAGACAAATACCTTGGTGTACATTTAACCACAATTTGACTTGATTTCAGATATACCCCTGTTACTATTTTACCCCCTATTTTACAAAGTTCCCACATTTTCCAGCGGCTTGGACCCAAAAATTCTCAATTCAGCACCCTTTCACACTATACTAACCACATCTCAAACATTCTGCCCTAAACCTTCTAGAATGGTATTCTCGTTTAGAACCCTACTCAGACAGATGTGCTTGTCTTATCTAAACTATCACTACGGAAGTGCGACTTAATCTAAATCTCATAATAGTATGTCAGTGATATAATTAGTTCGTCTTTGAAACTTCGGTCTTGCGGTGTATTACATTTCAGACGAAAACTTGCTGAGGGCTCTCCAATCAGTCGACTTTGATCATATGGCGATCTAACGGCGTCATACTGGACATTGACAGGTGATGTACCCTTTTCCGCATTTTGATATTGGGTCGGCTTCCCCTCGCTGCGCAAAATGGTTTCACTACGCTTGCTAAGTTTGTCCCAAAGATCTGGTATCGAATCTCTGCTAAAGGTAAGGCCGATATGTGTTTATTTACCCTGCCGGAGGCTAGCATCCGGTAGGGTCTTGGATCTCACTGGGTTGGTTTCTTCTTCTTCTTCAAACTACGAATACACTCAGACACCCAACATCCGTGATCCAACTTTGTTTACAAGGGTAAGTACATGAATGCGAACTTTCGACATAACCATATCGGTGCAAGTTCACGATAGGGAAAAGGGGATCAAAATATTAATCATGCATAAATTTTAAAATTAGCTCAATCCCAAAGCCAATACCTGTCATTTTTGTATACGTATGCATTAGGGGTACAGGTAAAATAATACTTGCAATACGTTTCAGTTTGTTTTGATGACCCTCAACAAATTTATGGATACTATAGGTCAATCCTGGGGTCATCTGCGGTCACTAAGATCAAACTCCTTTTCTGTATGTAAAATTTCAGTCAAGGTCAAATAGAACATTTTTAGAATTGAGAGGTCAATAAAATCAATTATGACTGACCCTATCACTTGACCCATAATTAGGGATCAAAGGTCAAAATACTTCATAATTACACTGAAATGCACTAACACTCTACGATATTATGATCTTGTGTACTTTAGACCCTCTACAAAAGTTATGGGTAGGAGTCACGGCGGCAGGATACGTGGCCTAACTGGCCTTTAATTGGAGGACACAGTCTTATCTTTGTATGAGGTGTATACGCTCTCATATTGCCTATTTATATTTTTGTCGGATGGACATAATTTTTGAATTCTTAGTTCTGTCAAAAATGTTAATCATCTACAGTTTGTTTTTTTACCACGTTTGAGGGAGTTTTTACAGTTCCTTTTAACAGTTAACCTTGGGTATTGTGGTATTTGGGGGGCTCTCTACCTGTAAATTTTTCATACTCCTAACATGTAACACCTTTTTGAAACACCTGACCGTGTTTCATGTTACGTTTTCTTTGATAAATCCTTCCAGTTCCTAAATTATGTGAAAATATTAAGAAACTAATTAAATTATAACAATCGAAATATATATTCCATTTTTTTGCTGCCTACAGAGTAAAAATAAAAAGTGAAATTTTTTTTATTTTTTAAATCGATTTCGTCTTTGGACATTGGCATTTTTTAGGCGTCTGAAGTGTTCACTCAGTCGTCTAGTGAAATGAACACTTCAGACGCCTGAAACCATTGTTTAGACGCCAATGTTCTAAGGTGTCCAACGTGGTCTCAGCGACTCCGACGTGTCAGTGTCAAAAGGTTTTTACATTTTAGCGTCGGAAAAATTTACATTGTAAGATAACTGGAAACAAACGTATTTTATAACCAAGAGGTTAACACTGTTTTGCAAATTGCTTAACCTTTCAAATATACGTCAACATGTACAGGTAAACAGGCCTATTTAATGTTTAGGCTCTTTATATAGCCTAGGGATTATTTACATGTATAGAAGAAACCGATGAGTGCTTCATATAGGACAAATGTTTCAGTTGCATTTTTATATAGGTTCCCATGTATAACTATGGCCTACCTAAAGTTTTGGGGTGATAATAAAACACTCCGTGTTGCGGGAACGCTATACACAACGCATATTATGGTATTTATATATTTTTACACTTAAGTGAGGGTTTAACTATGTTCGCGCCTGTTAATGATGCCTTTACCAAGATTCCTGAGAAAGATATGGATAAGCTTTGAGCCAATAAAACAGCTCTTACCAATCGTCTAAAATAGCACCTTGTGATGGCCCCTTATGGACGGTTGATTGGGCGCAAGACCTACAAATTGACACTTTTAGAAGGCATTCCGCTAACCATTAGATTACTGTATGTACACTTCTTGTATTTTGATAGGGTATCCTCTCTGTTCTCCTTCCGGAAAAAAGCGGACTATTTGTGTTTTTCGGGACCAGGGGGTTTTGTACACACTCACTTTTTATTCAGGTATTTACATTGCATTTTGGCTACTGAATGGTGATTTTGATTTCAATATAAAAATATGCTGACTTTTGTATGAAAATATAGAAGTATCACACTTTTTGCATCGTCCGCCGTTTGCCGTTTGTGATGGCGACAAGGGCACCGGTGTCACCATGAATATTGGTAGGAGGATGAAATTGGAGGGATTGGTGGTTTCAACATCATTTGCCAAATTTTTTTAAGTCATTTCAAGGTCCATCAGCGTCATTCAGTCCAATCACTACATGTGGTAGGAGATGAACTTGTGTGTGGGTAACATTCATGCCAAAATGTTTTAAGGTCATTTGAAGGTCATGTGGGGGTCATTCAAGGTCAAATCACTAAATATGTGGTAGGAGTATGAAAATTGTTGGTGTGGTCATGCATTCAGTGCTGAAATTTTTGAAGGCATTTCATGGTCATGCAGGGTCATTCAAGGTCAAATCACTAAATATGTTGGTAGGGGATGAAACTTGGGTGTGGTCAACATTCAGTACCAACAATTTGATGGTCATTTTCAGGTCTTCGGGTCAAATCCTTAACACATGTTGTGGTCATGAAACCTATGAAAGTGGTCAACATTAAATGCCGAAATGTTTAAAGTCATGCGGGGTATTTTAAGGTCAAATCACTAATCATGTGCTTGGAGGATGAAACTTGGGTGGGTGTGGTCAACATTCAGTGCAGAATCTTTGTAAGGTCATTTCAGGTCATGTGGTGTCATCCAAGTTCAAATCACTAAATATGTTGGTAGGAGGATGAATCTTTGGCGATGTGGTCAGCATCAGTGCCAACAATGTTGATGGTCCTTTCAAGGTCTTGCAGCATCATTCAAGTCAAATCTTTGCACATGTTTTTCTGGTCCTGAACCTAGTGAATGTGGTCACATTAAATGCCGAAATGTTTAAAGGTCAGGCGGGGTCCTTTAGGTCAAATCACTAATCCATGTGCTTGGAGGAATGACACTTGGTGTGTGTGTCAACATTCAGTGCAGAATCTTGGAAGGTCAGTTTCAGGTCATGTGGGGGTCATCCAAGGTCAAATCACTAATTTGGTAGGAGGATGAAACTTGGCGAGTGTGGTCAACATTCAATGCCAAAAATTTGATGTCCTTTCAAGGTCATGCAGCATCATTCAAGGTCAAATCTTTTCACATGGTTGTGTATTGTCCATGAAACCATAGTGAATGTGGTCAAACATTCAATTCCAAATTTTTGAAGGTCAATCGAAGATCATCGTGGGTCTTTCAAGGTCAAATCACCAATCATGTGGATAGGATGAAACTTGCGTGTGGTCAACATTCAGTGCTGAAATTTTGAATGTCATGTCAATGGAAAAGAGCCTCAGTGGTTCAGACTACTTATTTCCATTGGACTTTCCCTGAGTCTAAATTATTTTGCTTCTTGTTCTTAGCTACTGCACGGGGCGGGGGACCTTGTGGTTCGCGCACCGCCTTGTTAAATTTAAAATCTAGCATTTTAATGTATTGTCTTTATTGCAATTATTTTTGTTACAGATGACTAATTGATAACGAGCCAATGTGGTGTATTAATAACTACCCCGTCAAAAACTGGTGTTATGCATCTCATCGAGGGGTTTTGTCACCGCCACCTACACTAAGTGCTATAGAAGGAGAAAATAACGTCCACATCGAGGAAGATTTACAATTATAGTGCACTATTAGCAAGTTGGGTCTATAGCCTTTGATCTATCATGCAGCATCCAAGAAATCCACAAATTAAGCCAGTTGCCATTGGTTTAACACGTTAAGCGAATTCTTGGTAGAAAAATTCGACGACGAGGTCGTGTGTGGGTACAATTTTTAATGAAAAATCTATTTGTAAATTTGTAGCTGTCATAGAAACACCATAACTTATACCAACGAGCGCATTCCCTGTGTGAACCTTTGACCCAGATTTGTTCAGTGCTCGGGTCAGTGGTCCTTTTACCAAATTTGGTGGTCATAGAGTAAAATCCTGCAAACAAAGGTAGATTGCCCTCCCCTACCTTCATGCCAAAATATCATCCCCCATATTCAAGCATTAGCTGGGATTCTCAATTATATTAGTTGAGGGGCCCGGATGCGTACATTTTAAAGTTCCTACTTGAGGGCCTAATAGACCTGAAATTCTTGTTCCCTTTATATTTTACAGCAAGTCGCGGGCCAAAAATCAATGGTTGGTGGGGGGGCGATTTGGCCCTCAGGGCGGCCTATTGAGATCCCTGCATTACAAAATGCTAGCCGAGACGGATCTCAATTTTTTAAAGTAAAATATGTGTGCTTTCCCTGTGACTTGACATATGTGGTGACCTTTGACCTCAGATTTATTCTGTGGTCAGGTCAAGCGTGCCTTTGAACAAATTTGGTGGTCCATAGGCATTTCTATGCCAATTGACCTCTAGATGACATATGACCTTTTGGTCACTGAAACTGATGTCAGACTTACCTAAAATTTACTTCATGAAGATCAGAAGAGGACAACACAGGTCACACACATAGCTCACAAGGTGGCACACGAGGGAAATGGACTGAGTAAATTTGTGTATTTCTGCATTGAAATCGGAGGTCGGCATGAAATGCACGTTTTTGACATTTTTCTCTTATTTGAGACATTCATAGATCTGGTAGTGATCCATCTTTTTTTTGCATAATTTCTAGAGATGACCACAAAATAAACATATGCTGAAATTCCAATTGCTTCTAACACACTGGCTGGTTTTCAAAAGTGGAGTCTTAACTTTAGACCTGGGCTTAATCATGTTTCATCTTACATGAGTGGACTTTTTCCTTTCAAAACCTGTAAAATAAGTGAGAAAATTCCCTCAGGATTTGCCTTCTGCCCATCCGTAGGATATTTCTCACACGTTACAGCACCACTGTCCACTAATGGAGGACCAACCCTGGTTTAACCCAGTTCTCAATATAGACTCCCTTTCAAATTCCTGTATATTTCAGGCCTCCCAAGAGGCTGTTGTGTTAAGTGTCCATTTAATACAAATATCGCTCTAGTTCCCCCATATGTGAAAAAGAAAGCATTTTTTAGCACATTTCATTTTTTGATTTACTGAGAAAAATGCCTCGGACGATGGGAAACCACCCAATTTTTGGGCCCAATGAAAGTTGGTTATCTTTTTTGCCCTATGTTTGTTAAATCACTATCATTGATTTGAAAAATATTTTGAAATTGCAGGAATAGCTTCAAAGTGAAGGATAAGTCTGTAGAATCTCATAAGTTACCTTTTCCACTTGTAGAATTGACAGAAGGAATAAAAAGGAGTGTTCCACATACGATTCTCTATTCAATTACGTGTTGTCGTAAGTTGTCCGTAACGGACAGTAATGACTGAAAATCTCCGATTCTGTCCTTATTAGGTTTGCTTCTGGTCTTATCATTTGAAGGGTATGTTAGGCTACCTACCTGTACTTGTTACATGACATGAAAAATCTGATTTTTGATGATTTTTTCGATTTGCGGATTTATCAAATCACTGATAGTGGTCTTTTATTTGGAGGTAAACTATGTACATTCAAAAATTTGTCCTTGTCAAAAAATTAGGAGCACACTTGTAACAAAATCTGATATCCCAAATGAAAATTTCCCCCATCTTCGATTGCTTTCATGCATACTTTTGAATTACATAAGGGTGCACTCAAATTTGTCTGTGCATGTACTTTTGTTTCCTGCATGCACGCCATGGAAATAAAAAACTTTTGCGTATTCTGTAAAAATTATACAATTTCAGCTGGTTTCATAGAATGCAATTGGAGTTGAAATCATAAATTTGAGCCGACTATCATAGCCTTAACATGTCCGACTCCAAATGAATGTTATTAGTATCAGTATTCGCATGTTTATGTTCCTTGGCATGTAATTCTTAACTTGTAACTCAAAGCCATTTCCCATGGATTTTTTGTTTGATAAAAGTTGTTTATTACTGTGTTTGATATTAGGGCTGTCGTTGATATGCCCTTATTTTCGACACTTGGTGTCGCCATAGGCCATATCTTGACATGTCGGCTATTAAAAACATGATATTTACAAAGCATTCATGAAAAAAGGACATGTACGCCTTCTAAAATGATCAATTTATGATTAATTTTTTTTCTTTCATGTTTATTATTTAATATAACAAGGGCTTGAAACTATAGACAGTAATATATGATAGTTTATGGCATCTCTGGGATTGGAACTTAACCTGACGCTTAAAATTTTTTACAACGTCTTAAGTTCATTTACCCTAAACTCAGACTAACAGATCCCAAAGGAGACCCTGCCCGAGTTAACTGGGTCATGTGGGTAATGAGTTTTCAGTGTGTCCCGCTTGGATTTATATAAAGCAAGAAATCCAATGATGAATTTATAAAATTTTGGTATTAAAATGTGTCGACATTATGTCGGATTCCATAATGAAATTATATCAACATGTCGCCATAACAATAACATGCCGACGACAGCCCTATTTGATATAACCATGCACAAGCACCTATACAGAGGGGTCAAGGGCAGGGGTGTCCCGATGCAATCAAGCCAGAGAAGCAAAATTCTCAACATTGTCCGTGATACTAAAACATGTGCCATGAGGGACCAAATACACGAGATTGGCCAGACTACATAATTTTTCCCAAATTTTAGTCCCAAAGTTGTCGCATCCCCTCCCAAATCCGGACTGAAAGTGCATGTTATTTCATTTTGTCCAATATTTGAGTCGTGGGGGGGGGTGGGCAGCAAAATGCAATCCAGTATTTCGAGCCAGGGGTAGCAACTGCTCCCCCTCCCCTCCCTGTCCAGTACACAACTGTTCCCGACCCACCTTTTTCACCGATAAGATTGGTTTTTTAATCGGTCAATCCGGACTCCCCTGTATCCATCCCTGATTACATTATTTGAGGCTAGTTGAAGAATTTTCAGATGACAGCTGCCATGGCAACAATATACCCAGGGTTTAACAAGCACGACAAGAACATGTAAAAAAGGCATTTTTTCCAATATTTTGCACTATGTTTATGTGAGAAGGGTAGCAAAAAATACCGAATCTGGAAAAAGTATGCTTTTTCCCAAAACTCGATCGGCGTGATTAGGGTCATTTTGGGGAATTCCGAGTTTGAAGTCGTATTTGGCTCCCTTGTAGTAGCTATTCCGTACTGTCCTATGCAGATACAAATTTCTAGAAAGCAATGTACCAAGTCCTATATCGAGGTTTGACAATCAACAAGCCTAAATTCAAAATCTGCTTTTTGATAAATGTGATGTTTAATATTTTTCTACTAATCAAATGTATTCATTACTCAAAATGAAACATCTCATAAAGCTCTTATATTGTTACGTAAGCAACATCATAAACTTTAGTAACAAGAACAATTTTTTAATTATGAAAGTAGATTAAAGAACTTCTTTAATATAAGAATTAAGTTGCTGAGTTTTACGTCCTTCTGACTGTCACTGAAAACGGTCACTGTGAGTTACATCTTCAATAATGCCTATGATTGACACATTATTCAATCATATGTTAAGCATGTCATCCTTTTTGAATGTTTTAAAAAAAATAATCATATAAGTGGGATAGGGAGCTAAAAGCTGTTGCAATTCTGGCAATTGTTCAAGCTAGAAGCCTCAACTCATTGTTTGGGCCAAATACAGTTACCATCATAAGGTCGTAACTCAGAGTAAGGCTTTTTCTGTTAGTAACAAAGTGTGCACATTGAGATGTGGTGATCAAAGTGTTATTTGTGGCTATATAGGCAATTGGAAGTAGACTTTGAGTTAAGGGAGGGTATGGGGGTCTGAATCAGTGAACTTGAAGTGATTTTTTCTTAATTTTCCTAAATAGTGTATATACATGGTCTACCACATCATATTGTAGCCCTTGTCCAAAGTTTTAAAATTCACTGTCAATTTTTGCTCTGGTTGCAATGGTAAACCACATAAGGCTTGATTGGACTCTAAACACTAGAACGAACGTAACTAAATAAGGCATGGGACGAAACTTGGGTGGGATGTGCAGGGCTAAATACGCAGTGAACCATGAATTCGGCATTCTTTGATACCGTTGCCATGGCACCCGGAACCGACCAATCACATATTTGCTTGGTGTTAATTTGGAACACAATTTTGAAAATCGGGCTTCATGGTTACTCGGCCTGTATTGTGCTGATATGTGTGCCAAATGCATGTGCATAGAATGGTCGTTCTCTAGTGCAGTTAGTTTTCGTTTTGGTTGTTGGCGTATTTTAACGAAATGAGTTATAGACCTCGAACATTTAGACAAAACTTGAGGGCGGTTTTGATGTGAAATATGGAATTTTTCTTTTAAATTTCATTTTATACTGAATTATCAGATTATTACAATGAAAGAATTAGCCGAAACGGTGCTCCTTTGTTCCTGTATTAATTTTAAAATAATTCTTAAATATCGAAGGGTGAAAAAAATAAAATAATTATTTTACTTTTTTAACAGTGTACATTTAATTACTTTAAATATGGACAAAATAATATGGAGTATTAAATTTAGCTTCGACTAGGCCAAAATAAATGCGTTAAATGGAGTATAAATAATATCTTTTAAAATACTTAAATAAACCCATTAATTCCGCAGGTGTTACATGATACTGTTTTGAAGTAAGATGTAGTGTAGACCTATCGCGTGACGCTTTCGTGCAACCATCCACTTCTCATTTTTTCTCTCTTTCCAGATCTCATTCCTTTCCCCCACTATTTTTTGTCCCACCTTCCTCCGTTTTCCCTTTTTCCTGATCCTTCCTTAGAGTGGCCTGTCACTTTGCCCCATCCCCGCACATTATATTTACCCTCGGGAAACCCCACGTTCAAATGTCCCACGATGCCCGACCTGCGACATTATGAAAACGCATTTTGTAGATTATCAATCTACACCAAATTGAACGCCATTGCATTATTCATTTTCGTCAATGCGAACCCAACCTATTTTACCACAAAGTCAGAACCCATACCCCCCCTTAAGCTTATGGTTTTCAGAATCTTTAGGTGTTACCGATTTTTTTAGGTACCAAAACCTCAAAATCACAAAAGGTTGAGTTACGTCCTGTTTGTCAACCCGCGTATGGGGGGGGGGATTATGCCAATATTTGTTTTTAAAAACCCCATGGTTACGCACATGATAGCCCTTGTCAATGACCAGGGCACTCCCCTTGTCATCCCCCCTTTGAGAACCCATTTCAGGGAAGGACAATTTTTAGCTTTATAGAACATTTTACAGATTGATTTTGAACCTTTATGGCCGCTGACTAACAAACAAAGCCCACAAACTGTTCAGAGATGGTTCTTGTTGGGTTTCGAAGAATGAAATGTTCTGTTCAATGTTTAAAAAAAACCAAAGGGATTCATTAGAGCTCAAAGAGAACCTTTTAAGACCATTGATGTGAAGGTTCCCATATGGAGAACAAAAAAAAGAGTTTTTCTATAAGTCAAAAAGTTTAGATATGACTGCAATAATAAACAGCACAAGACAACGTGGGCCCTTGTGGAATTTCGAGCGCCGAGGTGGTCCGGCATGGTTCCTCATGGATCTGCACTTGCACCAAAAGTGGCTCCCATGGTAGCTATAAATCCACTTTTACTGGACTTACCACTGTAGCAGAAAACACACCAATCAAATCTTTTTGACAAATTATATCTTTCCTTTGATGTTTTAATAAATACACAAATGTATGAACTAGAATACAGTACTACATCATGGTTTTTATGAATCTATAAGCAGAGCTAAAACAATTAACTGAAATGGGCCAAGCCAACTTTGTACCAGTATCAAGCTTAATTTGCTTCCTACTATGAAAAAAATATGTTACAAATGCAAAGTGTTTTTACTTTCTGAATAACAAGTATAACAAAGTATTGGTAAGACCTTCTAACGTATATCTCTGATGGCTCATTACATGATGATAACTCTCATAACCAATCAAAATAGAAATATTAGAAAAAGCTTTTTCTTACCACATGTCTGTTTGTGATAAATACGACAAATGACCTAGGTAAACCAATAAATCAGCCGGTAGACCTTGGGGTTAACCCCCACTGGGCACATACCTGCCTATTAAGCACTAGTTTGATGGTTACTTGGAAGGGAATATCATGTAATGAACAAAGCAGAGATACTGTAAGGAATGGTGGAATGGTTTACACAGATTTATGAAGCCTTATTTGATGGGTTACCCCTTTTTTTTTTTTTTTTAAAAAAAAAGGGGGGCACAGTACAATTGAAACAGTGCTTTATGCGCTCTCATGTATCCGTCATATCTTTGCCCCTGGCTTAACCTAAAGCAATGAATTTTGCAGGAGAGAATTTTGAATTCACGTTCTTTAAAAAAGATCTTCTTTTTAACCTACATGGACAAGTCAGTTTTTCAGATTAGGTTGAAAATAAACCGTATTTTCTAGCTCCTGGGCCCCCCCGGAGAATCGGTTGTGTATCCATATCATACAACGAGAAAAAAAAAAGGGGGGGGGGGGGGGGGGGATTTATACGATAGTGCCAACAGGCATTGCTTCCAATGAATGTTTTTGTACAGGTAGTTGTGTGAATCGTTAGAGATGACACACTTTAAAATGCAAGTTGTGATCAGTATGTCAATTAAGCCATGTAACATTTGACTCAAATTAAATCCTCACAAAGCAGTCTGCTTAGGTGCGAGGTGGTATCTGGCCACCCTAGATTAGCGGGGACAAAACCGAATTTAAAACATTGGTTTAACTTAACTTCTGGAACACTATCCCCAAGAACTGACACTGTATAAACACATTGCAATGCATTATGGTATTGGTTCAAAACATCCTCTGATGAATAACTATAGAACCATCAGTGACCTGGAAGGTGAATCCTGATCAAAACTGTTCAAGATAACCACCGATACTCACAATAGAAATATAATATTTAAATGTTTTGCATTAAACTTAACGTCTGTTCATACTTCCACTGCAATGCAGTGCTGCTGCAGTGCCGATATATCAATCACTTTCTACTGCAACTTGATGCAACCCACTGCAATGCAAGTTAAAATTTAACTTTGTTGCAGTACTGCATTGCAGCATCTTGGACACAGACTGCTACTCGGGCAATGCAACTCACTGCACTGCAGTGGAAGTGTGAACGGACCTTTATGTTGATAACACGAACCAAAACTTGTAAAATTTGTTTGCTGCAAATAAAACAACTGATATTAATATCAAATGAAGTGGCAGCCTCAGTCATTTGAACATAGGAAAATATCGCCAATACTACAAGATTATTATACAATGAGCAGAGATTAACAGAGGAGTTGTCCCATTTCCTGAAAATCCAAACTTGAACCGATGGAAAGGCCAAATTTTAGCGTGGCATCTGGCGACTCTCCGCGGAACATATTTTCTTACACGATTTTAGGGTACAAGACAACTTTTCTAAAATAAATTGGTACTTAAACCTTTGGGTTTTGATACAGTTTATCCTTTCACACTTTGATCTCAGAAATTGAAAAAATACAAATTTTTCATTTCTGGCTGAATACAAAGCTGGGTAACTTTACAAATGATTTATGGTGCTAGAATTTGGAGGCACCAAATTCAGCAGTCGTCAACGCTATGGTATAGAATCTGCAGATGGTTACACACGAACAAAAATACTGATGTACATGGGTAGAAAATTAAAATGATAACTCCTAGTTCTAATACACACTACCAAAGTAATCCCTATGCTTGGAGCAGACGACTCCAAAATCTGCAATTTTTTTATTCATGGCCAGAAATCCAAACATTTCCAGAAAAGTTACATCTCTACAGGTGTGCTCTTGGATCACAATGTTGTCTCATCTCACACAGCAGCTTATTTATTGTTATACTTCGAACAGATTGAAGAAACTTGTGTAATACTAAAATTAATACAGCAATGGAATAAACTGCACACATTTAATAAAAATAACAGTCACTGTGAAATGAGGAAACATGCTCCAGGAGCACATTTTGTTGACAACATCTCAAACTTGAAACATTCATACAATGTGCCCTTGAAAAGGGAGGGTTTGAATTACATTGTGATGTGATCAAGCA